>BGPR01017635.1:0-32183 GCA_013235015.1 Araneus ventricosus | reverse complement strand
TGACTAAGAAGGAAGCCTCAGCATGGACATCGTTTAAGGAGTTAGAAAAAAACTTCCTCTGAAATCACAAAGCGGAAAACCACAGGCAAATCGTCAATAAATTGCTTAAAGGCCTACAAAACCATGGGGTGCAACATGTCGTTGAAAATCAATTTCTTGCACTCGTACTTAGAAATCTTCACTGAGAACCTTGGATCAGTAAGCGACGAGCATGGTGAACTGTTCCATCAGGATATCTCGAATATGGGAGCTCGTTTCCAAGGGAAATGGAATCTCAAAATGTTAGCCGACTATTGTTGAACACTGAAAATGGATATTTCTCTAGCCAAGCACAGTCGACAGGACAAAGTACACAAGAAAGTGGAGGTTTGTAACATTTTAATATGCTTGTGTAAATATTGGAAGTTGAATATGATTTCCTAATGTATATAATAAGAGTTACTACGTTGCTCAAAAACCATGGGTGATTGAAAAAAACGGTTAACAGATTTGAAATCAGGGCACAAAAATACATATGTATAAACCTTTCTTTCTCAAGCAACATGAAAAAAACAATTTTTGTTGTCCAGTGTATTTGAACGGCCTGTTCCTCGCAGTTTTCTTTGTCGTGATAAATATGAAAGTTAAGGAAGTTGTGGGCTTCAACTACACAGCTGAATCAACTATAAATAGTAAAAAAGTTTGTCGAATGTGAATGAAAAAAGCATTCTTCAATGTTTGGATTCATCGTTAAAGTTTATGCCAAAAATAATTTTTGAAAGAAAGTATATATTTTGAGTTGATGCTATGCAAGTGTGAATACGGAATTGTTCATCATGTGTCTTTAATAAGTTTTCACGAACAAAGTGTGCCTTGGCATTGTCAACATATATCAAATTTTTTTATAGAAACAGAAAAATGTTTCTTGGATTTAAGTATTCGTGTTTTTAGTATTTTTATTATCATATCGAGCCTGCAGCGCTTGTTCGTTTTTTGATGTGTAGCTACATTTATCATTTGTGTTTTTATATTGATTGTTATGTGCATCCAAATTACAATTAATTCATAATATGGAAGTAATATTTAATTTAATCATTTATTAATAAAAAATATTTAAAATTAACCACTTGATTTTGTTTCAATTTCTCTAATTTGATCTCACAATTTGCAATGTACTAAAGTGTTTTCATATAATTTATTTAGCGGCCAAGTGTTTCAGGTCTGCAAAGGTAGGTTATTTATATGAGTGTAGCTAGAATTGCATATTATTGTGTTTTATAATTATCATCCCCCCATCCAATATTGTAGCATCCAATAGAAAAAGAAATATGAAAAAAATAATTAACCATGTGGAATGTTGCAGGGCTATTTTCGATGGTATCGGAGATACTTTTCTAGATTGAAAAGGAAAGATCAAAAAATGATTAACCATATGGAATGGAATTAAAATGCACCAGCTGCCCTTCAGGGCTATTTTCGATGGTCGCGAACATCAATCCTCCCATCTAGAATTCGAGTTTCTACCTTCAAGTCGGAGCCGACCCTTAAAAAAATGCGATTATCTGTAAAGATTTACAATTGCATAAATAATTTATGACCTTTACACATATTTTTATTGAAAGAGATGCTTAAGGACATGTTTCGTTTACTAAACGCAACATTTGAGACTCTTTTAGAAACACATTTTACATGTTTTAAACTAAAAGCTGTTTCAATTTATTATTCTAAGTTTTAAACGCCTTTTCTTAGGTTAAAAGATTTCTCTTTCTTTCCCTTCTTGCTTCGACTTACTTCTGAAGAAGTAGAATCATTCAAGAGTCTTCCGAATGAAGTAAATTGTTATAAAGTTTCTCGTCTGTTTGTTCTCGGAAATAGTATCAAAACAGATTTTTCTGAAATCTTGAAAGACATTATGGCAATATAGAGTTTATGAGTGTTCCCCTGAAGGAGTTTCCAGAGGCCCTTTATAAAGTTTCATGGCAAAATTAGCTTAAAAGTATGCACGAAAACGATGAAACATGAGCTTAACTTTGTGGAAATGACGAGCTTTATGGTTTTATGGATTGTGGGAACATAAAGAGAGAGGTTTAAATGTTCTTTTAGAATTAATCCTAGGCTCTTCTTTGTAATGGCTTTTGCATATTTCTGCCTTTCAATAGTATACATCTAAGTGCCTTTGTAATTAAAACGAAGATTCCACATAAAAATATCCATCCCATTACGAATTTTAGCATTAGTAAATGTGCAGTTTAAATTTTAATTGGCCTTATTTCAACAATTCGTGGGAGGAGTTAGCGTATGCCACATTTTTGGAGGGGCGGCGTATAGAGTATCCCAGATCGTTTTTTCCACCCTCTGGTTCATATTTCTACCCATTTTTCTTAGGTTATTATTTTGATCTGTTCAGGAATCATAATAGAGAGAAATAGAGAAAAAGAATGACAGATAAAATAGAAAAAGAAGAAAATTTATTTGGCATTTGCTGAATAAATGAGCATCTCCCATGAAAGGGTTCCAAGTTTTCATCGATGGTGCAGCGAAAGTGCTGCAAAGTAACATAACCTAATCGACCACCTTCCTTGCAAAAAAAGTTTGCAGTGAAGTTGACACGGCAAAATTGACAAGATGACACAATGACGCAGCGAAAACTTCGTTCTTCCATGCGCTGCTGGAGTCCCAATTGGTATTGTGGCTAGCATAACCGCCTACGGATCCTCCGACCGTGGGTTCGAATCGCGGTATCCTCTACATACCCTCACATTGTAAACGTAAGTTCCTTTAAAAATAACTCAGTGTGTGGTCGGAAGAAGAGAGACGAAAAGACGGGGAATGCAACCCCGCCGTCTTATTACGCAATAATTAAAGAGGGTTGAAAAAAGGGTCACCCTTTTTCAGGAAGGCAAACTCATCGTCTTATTCCGCGATAATAGGAAAAGGGGAATCCCTCGTCGCAAAGGGAATATATCCCTGACGGGAAGCTGTTTTCTTCTACTAGTTTGCAATGAACTTGCTTGACAAGTTTGCTGCAAGTTTGACGCCTGGAGACTTCGTCGTTTGCGATAACTTGTTTCAAACTTGTTATGAACTTGCGGTCTTGCCGTGTCAAATTTGCTGCAAGCTTGCAGAGCAAGACTGCTGCAACTTTGATGCAAACTAAAATTGCTGTATGGGAAAGTGCAGGTTTTGATTGTGTTATTAACAGTGTATTTGAAGATGACGCGGTAATAGATTTTTTATTCCGTTTGGGAATCCATATTGACTTCATAGACAAAGCAAGAAAGACACAGTGGAATGCATTCGGTTTAGGCACGGAAGTGAAATGTAACTGTTCTATATATAGGATGCTAGGCGTTAACGGATTAATCAGTTAATATCTGTTAAATATTCATTCCATATTAGAGGCTCCGCATGCTAGTTGATTACAAAATTTCATAATATTTATTATAATGAATTAGGAAAATATTAAAGATTAAACAACAATAGATATACAGGGTGGTCATAAATTATAGGGCCCATTTCAAAAACTAATGATAAAGAAACTAATAGTGGTGCAACTACAGTTTTTTTAAATGAAAGAGCATTTTATAAAGTTTTTTTTCAGATAGGTAACGCGACGTTACGGTGGTCTAGGTGGTCGTTAAGTACTGGGCGTCTCCCATTTTTGAGAGTCATTATCTGTGAAACTATTAAATCTATAAGAAAAATAAAAGCATGTATTGGTAGGGAATTTTACGCTTTTTAAGTTGTTAAATCAATTTTAATTCGAAAACTGAACACTTTTCAAGAAATTAAAGAAAAACTAAAAAAGGAAACTAGAAAACGCATATCGGCTTCTAATGATCGGTAGCCATTGCGTGTGGAAATCTCACTGGAGCAAATTTAAAACGCCATAGTGATACGACACCTATATTAAAAAAAAAGTGTTTGGTCTCTCATTAAAAAAAAACCTCAGTTGTAACATTATAAGTTTTATTATTAATTTTTGAAATATGTCGAATAATTTATGACCACCCTGCATAATGTCGGTAACGAAAATTTAAAGACTAAATGGTAGACTATTTTAATGTCTAGAAAGTAAAAATTAATAAAACTAAAAAAAATTAAAATGCCCTTTTATTAATGTATTAAAAATTGAAAAACTGTTTTTGAACAAAAATATGGAAGTCAAATTAAAATTGTAAAAGCTTGATAACAAAACTTTTTGAAAATTCAGCAACAAATGATATCCCGAGGAAAAAATTTCTAATTAGTCACTAAATATTAAAAATATATTATAATAAGATTACAATCCAATTTTGTATAGTACTCCTACCTGCGCCTCATGTTTTAAAATTTTTTAAAACTTGACATGCTTGATAATTTTTTTTTATTTTCAGCAGTTTAGTAAGCTAATAGAAGCGAATTTAAAATTTTTTTTAATAATTTAAATATCTTGATAGCGATGTAAAACAAGGAATAATACTGGGTTTTGTGGAAAGATGCGAAGAAATGAAGATAGAAGAGAGACGCATATTTCTTTTATAATCGTTGCGTTTCCTTCTCTGATGTCAATACTTAAAAGAAAAACCTAAAGCCACCAAGATAAAACAGTTATAATTGATAAAAATTAACGAAAATTAGATTAAATATTAATATAACTTGAATTAACAATTAATTAAAATTCTTTTGCATTATACAGAAAGGCGCAAATGCAGCTATTTCTGATAGAATACACGAAAACAAAATTAGAACTTCAAAAATTAAATTATAAAAAGTAAGCAATAATAAAACCTTAATATAAAACACAAAAAAGCAAATTATAACGAAAAATACAATTGGAATGAAAGCAAAATGGAGGAAAAATAAAAGAGAAGAAAATGGCGTGTGGTCTCTAAAGAAGAATCGCCATTTTGGCTCTTTTCCATTTTCCCTCCATTTTGCTTTCATTCCAATTGTATTTTTCGTTCTAATTTGCTTTTTTGTGTTTTATATTAAGGTTTTATTATTGCTTACTTTTTATAATTTAATATTTGAAACTCCAAGATAAAACATGTTCCGATAATTTCGTAGTAGAACATATAATATCTTTATTCATGAAGTAAGCTGACTGCACATAATTTATAAACTATGAAAGTGTGCGGGTCATTATTGTCTTGGGACAGAAAAGAGCAGAAATTGGATCCCTCATTCTAACAAAGTGTCTTAACAATCTTCATTTATCGAGAAACGATCCCAGCGTAACTAACAACCTGCCGGAATTTCAACTAACTTCGATCTCCTTTCTTCAAAGCGAAACTTCTGTTGAAAAGACCCCGTTTTGTTCCAAACACCGTTCCGGAACTGCAGAGTTCTGGAAGCTTCAACAATGGAAAACTGCTGACACCCTTCTCTGGAACCAAAGAATGTTATTTTGATGGTGACAGTGGATATTTTTCCTGAGGATACAAAGTTATTGCACAGTCAGCGAATTCTTGCAGCTTTTCGTCAGAATAATTTGAAATGAGTTGATACCTCTAAGGCAGGGGTTCCAACCTTTATTCCCTGGCGTACCCCGTGATTAATCTTTATATTTTCGCGTACCTCCTACTGTCATTCCTCCCTACAACCACAAACCATCCGTCTATGCAGAGAAATTTTTATCAATAATGTTGTCACCTTAAGTGGTTTGTTTTCTCATAGATGACACCTTCTATTTTGATTTTGGAAATGCGGTGTCATTTTAATTCAATTGAGAACCTAAAGCGCAGTTTAAATGTTTATGTACCCGACGTAATTTTTGTATCGAATTATAACGTCTGTGAATGACTTTGTTTCAGTTTTTAAGTTTAAAATTGTGGTAATTTGATGCCCGATACTGCTTAAGGGGTTAAGTATGTAGGTTAGCTTAAGAGTCAAATGATTAGAATTGATTACATTTGCTGGATATTTATTTCACATTTTATTGCATTTTTACAATAGTATTATTTCAACGCCCAAACATATAAAAGCAGTATTGTTATAATTTCGCATTAACTTATAAGATAGATAAAAATTACACTCTGTAACAATCAACTATTCAGGTGGTATATTTACCAGATAGCAAGTATATTAACTTGAGGAACAAAATTCTGTAACATTTTTAAATTCCTTATGTTTTCTTGTTTCTGCTATAACCAACTTTGTGTTCGCGTACCTAGTCCTTCGAGTACCCCCAGGGGTACGAGTACCACAGGTTGTGAACCTTTGCTCTAAGGCATTAGTTTCCAACCTGTGGAATAAATTGGACATGATCCTCAAATATCCCAATTTTTGTTTGAAATAGAAGAAATTTCTCTAATTTGATTGTTTGATAATCTTGTTTTGAACATACCCTAGATGACACTGGCCAATTTCGCTCCACAGTTTTTCACAACACAGACCGTTTGGTCATAGAAATGAATGCATCATGTAGACTTGTTTCATAAACATATCTTTATAAAGTATTATCATCAAAGAGTTTTGTTAAATTTTTCTAAATAATAAACATAATGTGCACTTATCTTTGCATATAGCATGTTTTCTCGACATAGCATTGCTGCAGTGTATTTTGATATCTGTGGGAAAAAACAGAAAATAAATTTTCTAGTACAAAACATCTCTTCCTTTTTTTCTCTCATCCTTTCTTTTTTTCTGAAAGGGTTTTCTTATAAATTCAAAATATATATATATATTTGTTAGTTTTAAAAAAACTGCTTTTAATTTAGAATCTGGCATTATTTTTCGGGAAAAAACATAACTATTCTGCTGTACTTCAGAAGCAGAGATATTCTGCTTCAATTCAGATACAAAAAGCAAAAATAACGGATTTTTCACTTAAATATTTGACTCTTTATTACTTATACGAGATTGCAAATAACGTCGGAGTGTATGTATAAAAAAAACATATAACGAAATACGCAAAAATAAGCTTTTCCATGAAAGAAGGTAATTATTCATAAAACTATTCATCGTCAAAAACAATTTAGTTTTCATTGAAATATTTCTTTCATCACCCATATATTTAAAAACCTTCTTAAATTCTCGTTAATAATTTCACAAAGTGTTTACTAAAAAGTTTGAATATGCTTTTAAACTGGCTATAAGTTTTACCAGGTTGTCATAATAATTTTTTTAACAAGCAAATATTTTTAAATATTGTTTCTTTTCGGCAGTTTTATTGTATATCTAGTATCAAATATTATTGAGATTTTTTAAAATATTAAATACAAACGTTTACACGTTATGTCATATGCAAAACTTTATTATTTGAACTATTTTAAAACTACTATGTTTATGTGATCTTTCATTATATTTCATTAAAAACAACAATATACAGAGTTATAATTTCTTAAGATTTTTCATATTTATGTTTTAAGAAAAAGAGATTTTGTGATTTCTTTGAAGAGCTCCTTATTTTTCGGAAACAAATTTTGTTTAAATACCATTATTAATACCATAATTAAAAATTTGGAATAAAATGTGTATGTGCGCGCGTGTGTGTATGTGTGTGTTGGAAAGAAGATCTTTATCTCTAGTTGCCTAACAATAAATAACTATCATTTAAAAATTTCACTTCAAGCAGATTTTCTAAATCATGAGTTATATTTCTTCCATTCAAATTGTCACATAAAAAGAAATTTTGGTGGTTTCAATCCCATTTTGGAAAAGCATATTTTGCCAAGTGCATGAATCATGGACTCATGGTAAAGAAGTCTGACATCTCAGGTGCACCTAGTTGTAGAAATCTAATCTAGCTCCACTATATGGCGGAGGGGGGGAGGTTGCCTTCCTGCATGACTTTTTTGCCCTCACTTATGTTTGGCTTAGAGAAAATCCTGCAGCAGCCATCCTTAGCGAGGAGTGAGTTTAACAGTATCTGATAAATGCTTCTTAAGATAACAGGCAGCGTTTACAACTCATAACCTTTTTCATCATACTCACGTTCCTGAACCATGCCATTTCCTTACACACTTAGCCACTGATAGGCAAAAACAATTTCATGGATACTATGTGTAAGCGTATTTAATATCTATGCCTTACAAAAGCATGACTTCAACTTATTTATTGTTATAACAGTGCATGATACCAGATAAGTGGTAACAGTCTGATGTTGAGCTACTTTGAATTTAATTTAAAAATAGGAGACGAAAGGAGACGAGATGTGACGAGTACGAGTACGGTTGAACGAAGTTACGATGTACGCAGATACTGAATGTCATAGTTGTGTTTTAATGTTCTAATAAATGTTTGTTTAGTCTTAAAAAGAAGTCTTATGAATGTCAATCGAAAAGCCAACATATGTGAAAAACATACATTCTTACGATATTTGATCATTAAACATGAACTGCTGACTAAAATACGAGTTGGCACAGCATAATCACTTTGGCTCTTGTGCCATAAAACCTAATCTAATTATCTAATGCAAGATACTCACTGGCAGTAAGCCTTTCGATTACTTTAGAAAAATAAAAAGTAACTGCTCATGTTCCATAATTAACAGTTAAAAACTCCCTTACAAAACTGAATAAATGGTAACAAATCTAATTTGCTTATTTTCCTCATTAGTTTTTTTTAAACCGTGGGCATCAATGAGAAAAAAAAATCAAAATATTTTCCTGTCGCTTTATTGAATACTTTAGCAATGAACTTAATTTCTGAGATGATTTCTTTTAGTATTACGTGATAATTGTTGTAGAAATGTTGAAAATGTCAAGTTATGTTTACCATCACTTTTCTTTAACTCTTACACTGGAAATAAAAAAGAATCTTCTACGACCTCTAATAGGTCCTTATTAAAAAGTATTTATTATAAAAATTAGGGTTTCTTTTTTTAAAGCGGAAGACTATTAGCATTTACTTTTTTATATTGCTTGAGAATAAAACGGTATGCTAATTTTTTCTGAGAAACCGTTATTTTTGGCAGTAAAGCGGTTATTTACCCATAACTAATACTGAAAAATTTATTTTTATGCGTCAAGGACATCTTATCATAAGAACATAAGGATTATATATCTTAATACTCATCAGTTAGGATTGCCATATGAGTGTTTATGTATGATACATAAAGTTGTTTCATTAAAACCTGGAAGTCTTCTTATACTCTGGGTTATTCTGTTTTGTTTATTTTAAAGGAAAATTACCAGACCAAGAATGTGAAGAAATTCAAGGCCTATACCGAAAAAATTCGTTTGGAAAAGTGTCTCTTGAATATCTTCTTGAATAAACTTCTTTATATTCCATCACCAAAAAAAAAAACAGAGATCTTTTGACTGCTCAGTGAATTGTTTAGTCATCTGTTTAAGTTCGTCTTCAAAGACATTCCACAGCTTTATTATGTCTCTTAGCATTATTTCAAAATTGAAATCAAATATGGCACTTGTCTGAGTGCACTTTAGAATTCTCTGGATTTAACCTTCTGATCTGGATTTGATCAATAAGGAGTGGAATAAGCATCTGAGGTGGATCTTTACTTTAATTCCTTAACATTTTAACAAGGAACGACTTTCCTCGCCATTACATGATAAGCATTTTAATCCAGCGATTCTCAACATGTGGGGCGTGATAGCACTAAATGGGGGGCGCCAGCATATCGAAAAGAAAATATTACTTAAAAAATTGATTAATTTACTGAAGGACCTTTCTTATTCGTGGTAGTTTGTAAATAAGGTCGTAGTGTAGCTTTAGCCTCAAAATACCAAAAATTGGGTGGCAAATACTGAAAGATTGAGAAACGCTGTTTTAATAAATAAGCCCAAACCATCATTATAGAGTTAAATACATGCTTAGATACAAGTAAGACACTTTGTTTATATTTAAAGATGACTTACTAATTTAATTCTGTATTATTACCTCTCTTTTCCATTCTGTAAAAATGGAGATTGATGGGCTGAATTTAGGGATTGATCAGAAGTATTAATTGGCTGGTCATCTGAGAAGAATAGAGGAAGAAAATGCACGAAGGAAACAATGATTGATTTCATACAAAAATGATTTTTACATGCGCATTTTACACATTTTTTTGTTTAACCTGACTTGCATTCTGTTTGCAAAGACAAAGTTTCGTAATAGAATTTTCTCTCACCTTCTGATGCCCTAGAGCAGTGGTCGGCAAACCGCGGCTCGCGAGCCGCATGTGGCTCTTTAGCCACTTGAGTACGGCTGTGCCACGAATCGATTTCGACTACCTACGATTATTAGAATGTCTGTTTTTATTTAATGATAGTAGCTAGTTTAAACCGATTCCTAAAAACATGGATCTTGGAAAGAATTTGGCTCTCAAAAGGAATCTTAATCGCTGTACTATTGATCTTTGGCTCTTTTGACTAATGAGTTTGCCGACCACTCCTAGAGCAATGATGGCGAACCTTTTTGAGAAGTGGGTCAGATTTTGTTCAACATTTTTTAAAAATATTAGCCCGTGGGTCACTAAGTCAGTTGCGTCACTTGGAAAGAGGAGTAGAGTGTGCTGAAATGGGTACCATTAATTTTGAAAAACGGAAAATTTATTAATAGCTCACATTTTTTGTTCTGCGAACTTTTCTTCAAACGAAAAGCAAAAAATTGAAATCAATAGGGCGACACCTTAAATTATCGCGCCAGCTGATACCATGCACATTGACGCCTCTATACTGAGTATTTAAATGAACAAGGAATAAAGAAAAGACAATATATATTAGGAAATATACAGAAAAAAACAACTAACAAAATGAAAATTCTTTAGAAATTAAGATTGAACAATGAATAAGTCTAAAGAATCCACCAGATGAACTTTATCAAGGCGTCACTCATCTGATAGGATTCAAAATTAACAACGGGAATACTTTTCTGTATGAGATTCTGACAAAAAGTCAAGAAAAATTCACCAAGAGTTTCACTTTTGTCGGAATCTCAAACAGAAAAGTATTCCTGTTGTTATTTTTAATGCTCTCAGATGAGTGACGCTTTGATAGAGTTCATCTGGTGGATTCTTTAAACTTATTCATTCTTCAATCTTAATTTCTAAAGAATTTTCATTTTGTTAGGTGGGGTTTTTTGTATTTTCAGCGTTTTCTTGGGTGCTTGCTGCATTTTGAGAGCTCCAGAAGCTTTGGTTGTATCTTATTTTAATTTTATTCTTGATGATTTATGGAAGATAATGCTTTATAGTATTCTGAGAAAATTGATTAGTGGAATCAGTTTAAGCTTTCTAGTCGCGCTAGTACAATTTCATTCACTTTTTTCCTCTATTTTCAATTTTAAATTTTTGATTCTTCGTATTTATTTTTAGTTTATACTCTCCTTATTTTATTGGTTAAAGGTTCCCTTCTGTTTCTCACATCTGAATTACGTTTTCCATGTTTTTATTTGTTTGTGTAACACACAAAGACAAGGAAATGAAAACAAGAAGTTTAAGCGTACAAATACAAAACGCGGAAATTAAAAACAACAGTGCGAAAGAAATCATAAGAAAATAATCTAATATCCGTTTCGGATATAAGCTGCGTCAACCAATAAAAGCAATAGAATTGTACTAAACATAGCATAAAAAAGAAAAGAAACAATGAAAAAAAAGTTACAACTTAGAAAAAATGACATGTTACATTGCGCATCTGAAATATCCTGTGATTTTCAAAAACTGGAGCTTTTTTTCCAGGTAAATTGCCAGCGATTAAACGTTAAGGTATCTGACTACGTCTAAAAGGCGGTTTTGGGTCGAAATTCACAAAAATTTTTTATGGTTTTACTTCAAAGCCCATTTATTTAGCTTTCTAAATCTGGGTTTATTTTATTTCTACGATGAATAGAAACGGAGATATATAATTTTTTATAAACCACGGTAGCTAAAACCGAAACCGGAAGTTGGCTGTTTTCCCTCGTTATACCAAATACACTGCACTCTGAAGTATAAATTAATTTTCTTTTTATCTATTTCGATTAATTATGCACTCTATATGCAAGTCATGTCAATTTGAATAAGATTTTGAGTTTCGAGAAGCTACTATGAACATTTTTGCCAAAATGCACATTTGTGGAGTTACAAAATTCACGTTTTGGGACATCGAAAGCTCAATTGTTGTTTAATGATTGATTTTACAGTCTTAAAAGAGTATTTCATGAACTGGGAACAGTTCCTGCCCAACATATACATTGAAACAATATCTTAACCTCAATAACCATAGAATCGTCACTGCTAATAGACAGTCTTTGGCAGGAACAAAAAACGCTAGAAAAAAATTACGGGCTCTCAGAATGAAAAAATGTGATAAGATTCTGAATAAAGAAGGTATATCCTAAAAATGTGACAAATTTGAAAAGAAGTTAAATAAATATATTTTTAATGAAAAGCAAATTAAACTTTAAACGCGTTTTTTGGAAAACTTATATTTCGTCAAAAGTCACTTACGCAAAACACGATATCTCAAAACATTATCTATATATTTCCTTGAAATTTTGTATATATGTTGTCTTAAGTGTAGTAAAGGCAATGAACTAGACATATAGTTTTGAGATCAATAGTTTTTGATTTAGAGCTGCCTAATGCTGATTATACCTATGCATTTTGTAAAATTTTGAATAAGAGAATACTCGACTGGCCATAACTTTCCTGTAAATGCAAGTATTTCTTAGATCCTAGTTCATTGCCTTCACCATAGCTGTAAATGTACTGTGTAGAGAAATAATTTGAATATATAGATTAGAATTTCTGCTAGAGTGTTTTGCTTTTTGCTCTAATTTTACCCCTTTTTTACCTAAATTATCCCATTTTACTGAATCTCAAGTGACATAAAATTTCCTGACTGGTATTAATGGTTGTTTTGAATCATATTGAGTCAGAAAATGAACTGAAATTGAACATTAAAGCGCTTTTTCAAAAATTCGTTCCCGCACGTATTCAGATACCTTAAATAAGGACCATTTATCCCCAAAACACAACAGCCTCTAAACGAAGTAATCCTTAACCAAAGTAAAATGTACAAATCCTTAAACAATTCCTGCAAAACGAAATATATAATTTCAATTCTGGATTCTTCTGTTTCATGACATATGTCATGAAATTTTTTTTTTCAAATTCTATAAATTGCCTTATCAAGAGGAATATGGGTGTCCTTATTTTCCTCTTTATCCTCTCAGTAGAAACTTTTTTCGTAGCCAAGCGACGTAATTAAAACCTCTTCATCACGTTTTAAAGACCTTCAAAGGCTTAAAGTTAACTGAAGAAAATCTTTCATGCACTGAACTCTCACTCTTGTGCAGCTTCACTTACAAAAACTTTTATAATAATAATTTCATTAAGAAGAAAAAACAGTATTTGTGGACTTTTTCGAAATCATCCGTCGACACTATGTTGTTTTCTCCGACAAGATTTAAGAAGTGTTTGCTGGAAAACAAAATATTAGTATCAACGTAGTTATCTTTTAAAATTAACTTATTAGATTAAGCTTTCATCGGTTTTTTTATCTCCTAGACTTTTAAAATGATGTTACTTGTTGCAATCCCTATCATTCTCATTTAATTAGGCTTATGTCCCAAAATATATAAAAATGAAGAATACATCAGGTAATCTGAAATTCAAAGAACGATGATGGATTCTCGATTCCATAACTGGGTCCAAAAGAATAATAAGCATGATTAAATTCATAATAGACAATGAAAACATAATGCAACTGGAATAAGTATTCACCTGCCTTTGTACAATAACTCCAGCTTATCCTGCATTCAATACACTGAATATACTAAGTCCTTCCTTTCTCATAAATCTTTAATAGTAATCTTCCTATTCCTTGTATTCCACAATTAACACGCAATGGCTCCCATCTCTAATACGCATAGCTTCCTCCTGTTGTTCGTCATCATCTACATTCATCATTTTTCTGTCATTCATACCGTGGTTATTCAAGATATTGTATATACTCCTTTATTTTGTTGTCAATTCTATGTGTAAACACCAGATTTGTAATGTCTTCATTTGCCATTCTTCTATTACTGTAATCTTTTTTTGCAACTCAATGAAGTCCACCTACATCTATACCAACCCGGAAAGGAGCCACATGATCTCTAGAGACGGCGGTGTGGTGTGGTGTTAAAGGGTCCAATATAGTATATTCTTAAGGCACTATTATTAAAAACACTTAATCAAATTAAGTATTATTATCAATTCCTTATGGATAACTTATATGTTTGCGTTTCGCTTTCACATTGAAAAGAAAAGTAATAGAATATGAATGCAAAAATATTTAACTTAAAGTATTTACTTATTAGAATTTACACTGGTGCCCAAATATTATGCAGAATTTTTAAGATGCGAAAAATGTGGGGTTAATATGAATAGAATTAATTAAATTCTCGAATTTTACAGTTAAGATTCGGTCACGATGACATTTATATAGGTTGCCTTATATATCCGGCTCTGAACTTATGAAAGAAAAATTACGTTGAGTTTCGCCCATGAGCAGTAAGAAATTATTTACTACAAATGTAACAAATATCTGTAAAATAATATACCCCTATAGTATACAAAATATTTACTTCAACTTTTAATACAATACTTCTATAACATATTCGCGAGCGTTTTGTAAGTTTCGTATAATTTGGAAGAAAACTCTGCATGTTATAAGCAAAAAACATGCAAGAAAATTTGAGATTTTTTAAGGAAACCTTTATATCTTCCCGAATATTCGTGCCGCATTTACTAAAATGCATGTAAATATTTCGCACATGAAACAAAACCACTGAAGAAAGTTTCAATTCACTATCAGCTTTATGTGGAACAGGATAAGTCGAAATCCCATTTCGTCTTCGTCACTTTCTGGTCGCCTCTCCAAATGCTCTCGTGACCGAATCTTCACTGTAAAATATGAATTCCGATGATTACATGTCCAACAATACTGCTCAAGTGACTGCGAATCATTCTATCCATATTAACATGTGAGTTTTTGCATTTTAACCCATCATACGCCAAAACTCTATCGTTTCACTTTTTAAAAAAATTCCATTAATATGATAAAATGAATAAAATATGAGAAAAAAGCATTATTCCTGAATAATTTTTTAATTACGCTGAGTAATTAACTTTTACTTAAAATTAATTATCTTTTTTACTTAGAAAAACGATTTTTGTTGGATTTATAACTTTTATAGCAGTCGGCTCAACATTCAGAAGCAGCAATCAAAGCTAAAAACTGCATTGTTTATGGGAAAAATAAAAGGAATGCAAGCGTCCCCAAAAGGGATACTGGTAGAAAATGAGTTAAGAATTGTAATTAACTTTTTTTCTATGTGTATATTTGAAAACTTGTAATTAGAATTATGCATCGCTGCTTATGCCATCTTATACGATATTAATAAATAATATTCTGAACATTTTGATAACGTTATTATAAGGGAAAACCCTATCTATCTCTCGCGATATACCTTTCAATCTATTTCCACTAAAAAACATTTATCTAAAGAGATCTATCTATTTCACAAAGTCATTCCACATCCAATTTCATACGGTAAAAAGCTAGAGACAGTAGCTATAATTTCGATGTTTCCTGGAATATTATTTTGATTAATTACAATAACAATAAATATTGTATGTTGATTGTAATCAAAAATTCTCGTGTAGAAAACAGATTCCAAGCTTTTCTGTTTTTATTACCACAAATTGACTTTATATCAAAACAATGTTTTATTCTTTGAAAATAATTTTAACATTGGAGCATAAAAATTTCTAAGCCATTGATTACGAATGTCTCTTACCGGCACTTTTTATCATCCCCCCTCCTTCTCACTACTCTTTGCTAGTATAAAAATCTGTTTTGATGAGAAATTTCTCGAAAAGCCATTTATGAATACATCTCAAAAGTAATAAAACGCATACGGCCGCAATATATTTTTATTTTCTCCATTTCACATGCAATAATTGTTGTGATTAATCTTGAACTTCTCTTGCGCCGTATATGTATAGTTCAAGAATTTAAGAGGTAAGCAAAAAAAGGCAATTTCAATCAGTGCTCGAAACAATTTCTTTTGAAAAATATAAATAAAAGTTGAGAATGATAAATTTAGAATGAAATGATATTAAGCAGAAATATAAAGCAGAGAGAGCTGAATAAAAACTAGTGAATACTGAAGCAAAATTACGTATTATCCTGCAAAATTCCATCGAGAATTATTATTATGATATTTTGTATTTTTTGCAATACATATTACAATGGCATTGATTTAAAAAATTTCATTGTATATCATTAGGAGAAACTTTAATATTTTTAAACAAAAGCTATTTTTTATGCCTTTCCAGAATGGCAATACCTTGATTCCGTTTTTGATATTATCTCTTCGTTTGAGCTAAGAGTCTGTTTGAAATAAAAGAGTTGTTTTGCTATCTATACTTTCTTCTCATGCTTTTCAAGGACATATTTCTTCCGAAATCAAAACTACTTGGAAATAAAAATGTACGAATATGAAAAAGTGGTTTTGATTTGACCTTTGCTAACTACTTTCATTTTGCAGATAATCTAGAAGAATGCAGACAATGGAAGAAAGAACAGCCGTTGTTTGTACTCGCATGCGGGGAATGTTATTCAGCAGGTGCGGAAGGATTTCATTTGCAAATTCAGAGAACCAGACACTGTTAAAGACTGAGGTTCTAAGAGACAGTCGATAACAGTTCCAGTGCGCTTGAACTGCCGGAAAATTGCCCAGGACAAAATCATGCGTAGCCCATTCGCTTCTCTAAGAAGAGTAAGTAACCAGCTTGGTAGATCACGCCATGCCTTGACTTCCGGGTAATACTGGAAAACCGGCCGCCGCGACAAATAACATGGGCACTGTGGCCGAACGCGTAATAGACCCCATTACGAGCAGCTCACGCGACGATCCCCCCATTTCAGGAGTTCGGCCCGTCGTCTGAGATGGGACTTCACATTTTACACCACAGCATACTCCCGAACTCGGAGCCAGAACGGCTCCCTGTCGGTCAGGTAGCTATATTGGACCTTCTTTGAGGCTCAAAAAAATGACGAAAGAAAAAAGATAAATAAAAACTTATTAGCTATTACATGACAGTTGCATCTTCATGACAGAGTCGAAGATGTATATTTCTTGATATCAAGTTGGTTAACATTTTGTAAAAAGCTTAATAGAAACAAGTAATACAATAAAAAAACAATACAATGATGGCTAGCAATAGATATTACGTAAGTGTTTAACAGTTGTTTCTTCATTACGAATTCGAAGACTTCCTTGTTTGATTTGAATTTGCTAAATACTTTCTAGAGCATAAAATATTGTATGTTATATGCAAAGAAAATAATATCATCGTGAATGTTATGACAAATTAGGCTATTACAGAATATTTGAAACAGTTTTCTTTAAAACACGCAACTAAACTACACTTTTAGTGTTTGATTGAAACCAGAATATGCCACACCACCATTTATGTATCCCACCCGAAATTGAAACCGTTCATACATAATATACGGCTAATACTAGAAGATCGGCCGCCGTGACAAATAACACGGGCACTGTGACCGAGCGCATAATATCCCCCATTACGAGCAGCTCATGTGACGACCCCCTCATTGCAGGGGTTCGGCCGTCGTCGGAGATAGGACTGAAGAGCCACACCACCATTTATGTACCCCACCGGAAAGTAAAACACTGCTTAATTATACGACAGTTTATCACCCCCATATCTGAGGTTTCCTCTTAAGTGGGAAGGTATTCCACAGTATTCAGACGGATACTCCGCCCTGCCTAAGTATCCGGAGAGAACAACTGACTGTCGGTCTATAAACTACCACATGTATCATTCGAAAAAAGATCGCTTAAGGCACATGAATTAACTTTGATAGAACAGCGCCAAAAAAGTTTTAACTCCAGTTTTGGCCTTTAGATTAACTGCGAAGTCCAGCAAGGCAAGGGAAAGTAAGTTTTCAGGCAAGAATTCCTTCCTAATGGCATCGAAATTTGGACATCCATATACAAGGTGGCTAACTGTTCCCTGGTCCAAACCACAGTCATAGTCGGGGGACTTCCCAAAACATTTATTTTGGTATACTGGAAAGCATCCATACACGAATTGATGAAAAAATCACCATAACATATTCTATTATTCACCACAGACATCAATCTCGAAAGGAACCTTGCTTTTTGTGACATATCCAATTTTTGTTGCAATGTTTCAATGATGATCCAAGATTTGGGAATTTCTGCATTAAAATCAATATTATCTTTCATGATGGCACTTTTGGCAATTAAGTCATCCAGCTCATTTCCTTCAATGTCAATATGTGCTTTTATCCAGTTCAAGCAAGTATTTGGTTTACTAACAAGAAATAACCTGATCCTATCAATTAGAGGATGAGTATGCTTCACTGAATTCAGGGCCATTAACATTGACCTGGAGTCCGTGAATAGACGAACCTCTTCATCAATATGATCCAATCGCTCAAATGCTTTGAGTAAGACCACTGCTTTTGCTGTAAATACACTTGCTTCGTCATTTATCCGTATTTCCCGTTTCCAATTTACTAAGTTTTCTAAATCCAAACAGATTACTCCACAGCTAACCCTATCATGAAGGTTTGATCCATCTGTAAACATTATCTTACATTTCTCTGCAAGATCGCCATCCAACCTCCAGTGTACAGAGATACTCTCCCACTGTGGAAAGTCCATAAATTGCAATGAATTTCAATCTCACAATATAATTCAACCTCAAACCAAGCAGTTAACATTTCTTGCAGGGTTATTCCGAAACTAAGTTATAGGTAGGTTGCCATTTCTTTTAAATATTGATTTCTGAAGTTGGTAATCCCTTACAGGTTAACCCTATTAAATTTTGATCGCATAAGCCATTTTCCTCTATCATCAAACAGTTATATTTTCAAAATGAAGTGTGAGACAACTACTAATCACTCAGTTCCTATACCAAACAAACCGGACATCATAACTATTAAAAGCTCAAAATGTCACGTTTCGGTTTATCTTTTTATTTCTTGTTTAGTGTGTTGCGTGAGTGAGTTTTAGAATTCATGTTAATCTTATAACTTAATCCTAACATTATATAATCAAAATTATATAACAGCCTCAAGTTTGTCAGGATGCTGCTGCTGTATATATCCTCACTGTAAAACTTTTTAAAATTTTTCACTTGCTGAATTATTTTGTACTTCAGTGTACACTGCAATTTTTTCTTGGAATCAATGAAGATTCTACTACGCACACCCACCCAAACTGCAAGCCGGAGATCTTCATCTCTGGAGCCAAAAGCGTGCCGTAGAGTATAGTAAAGCATGGAAACCCTAAGTTCCAAGTTGGAAAAGCGTACCTATCACATCCAGATTGTTCGTAATCTAGATGTTGAAGGCGAAGCATCCCAGCAATCTATGTGTTATGACTTAGTAGAGTCTGTTGAATTTGTGGGGTTGGTTGTGTGTCCGTGAGACGTTCGGCTCATCGCTCGCCAAACTAGACTCCCTTACTTTTTTGTCCTGAGTTCTGTCATGTCTAAGATACATTCTGTAAAGACCCGAAGTGCTGGTTCGAATTCGTTTTAAAGGTACGAATTCGTTTTTTTAAAATAAAACGAATTGCTGGTGTACAGGTTGAAATTAATCAAGCATGTTGGAGAGAGCGTTGGTCTACGTTGGAGAGCTGGTGAACGTGTCTAAAATACATTCAATGTCATGCAGAAATGTACTGAATTTCCGTGTTATAGTGGATGTACATTACAATACTATGATGCATTGGTAAATCAAATCTTTTTTTTGCAGGAAATAGAGATTTTATAAACATCCTGTATCGTGAACCTAAAATGCATTTTTAAATGCTAAATAAATAAATGAAATTCAAAAGAATGCTGCACTGGCAAAGCAATAAGAATTCGCAATGAAAGACGAAAACGGGAACTAGTTTTTAAATGCCTGGAATGATAAGAATTGACTGTTTCCTGTTTTAAATATGTGGGTGTGATGGTTTGAAAAGATACCAATCGCCCCACTTGAATTAACACAACTGTTTATTAAGGAAAAGACGACAAAATAAGAGATGATGATGCTGAAATGTACAAATGCTTTGGTTGCATGTTTTCTGATGAATCAGAAATAATCCAGTGTCGGAGAGTTCACTTCGCTAGCGTATCGTACCACTGTACTCAGACTCTCGCTTGCGACCACTTACGCGCGGTCAGTTTCTAGACATTTAGAGGAATCTCCCCTTCGCGGGAGCTAAAGGCATTTGCGGTCTCCTACTCGAGAATCCACCTTGCTTCCTCGGATCTCCTATCTCGTCTGCCCCCTGACTCTGAGTGACATAGAGCCATTACAGTATGAGAGTCGCTGCGCCATCTGGCGATGACGGGCACAAATCCCACAAATACGCAACAGAATGGTAAACCTGTACTTAAACTAAACACTATTGCGAAAAAGTATTTTATAATTAATATGTTGAAGTGGAGAAATAAATTAAACTTCTTTTTCTTCTATGTAACATCCAAAGAAATTCAATATTTTAAAATAAAACCGAAAAAAATCCCGAAAATATGATTACATTTTTTAAATTAATAAAGAGTACCATTTCAAAATTCGGTACATAACCTTTAAGAATTAGCCGTTTTAAAGAAAAGAATTTTAAATCAATTCAAATAGCTGAAACTAAATTTTTTGTAACTTTAAGATATCTTATATGCGTTTTTTTCTTCTCGTAATCGTTTAGTAAGTAATTAGTGAAAAATTATGTAAGTTTTGTATTTTTGCATGAAAAATATCGTATGAGGCAACTAGTTTAATTTTAAATAATTCGCTTGCAAAATTTATTCTTTCCCTCATTTTCTTTACCCTTATTCAAAATAATTTTCTTCCGAGTTTCTCTAGTTTTCTAAAACACTAGGCATTGAGTTTCAGTGTTATCAGGCAGACATGGACACATATGTGGGTTTAATTTTAAAAATCGAAATTGACTTAAAATTTATGCCAACTTTGTTAAAACTATTATTTTTAGTTTCAGATGATTGCGATTTGAGACGATGAGTAGTTGCAATGAAAAGGAATTAAAAACGACCCAGGTGTAAATTTAAAAATATTTATGAAATTGGCAGAACTCTGATTTCAACATTGTTGGAGAAAAATCAACAAAGTTTGTTTGAATTTAAGAAAAATATACCATTAAAATACTAAGTGTTTCGGAATAAACAAAGAGTTTTAAAGAAATTTCAAAAATATAATTCATA
The DNA here is from genome assembly GCA_013235015.1 of Araneus ventricosus. Taxonomy (NCBI): domain Eukaryota; kingdom Metazoa; phylum Arthropoda; class Arachnida; order Araneae; family Araneidae; genus Araneus; species Araneus ventricosus. The sequence continues at coordinate 11,035 of BGPR01017635.1, read as the reverse complement.
ATTAGAAAAACATCTTTTGCACACTAACTTTCCAATAAGTGCTTATGAAGTCTTGCAATTAAAAAAATTTGAATTTCTAAGATTTTATTTTGAAATTAGAAACTTTTGAAATTAAAAACAGCTACAAAACAATCGTTCACAATCAAACACAACTTTAAGTTAAGTTACTGAAACCAGAAAACAAGAATTTCAATAAATCCTGCTTCAGAAGCTAATTAACTATTTCCTTTGATTTTAGATGTAATAAATTATATTTTCACTTTTAAAAGTTAAATGTAAGCGATAAATTTTAAATTAACTACATAATTGTTCCACATCTCCAATGTTTATTTAGTATAAATTACCAAGACATACAGCTTATAAAGCATTAACAAAAATCGAAATTTATGTCAAAATATGAATCTTAATTACTGCGAATACCCGGTTTATAGACTCATTTTGTAAATGCTATTGCATTGCTATGTAAGTAATTGCTATTGTAAGTTCATTTTCTTGTTCAGTAAATATAAAATGTTTGATTAGGTAATTTCAGTTTTCAGAAAACAAATTAGGGCAAAGAGAGTAAACATAATTTTCAGAATGATTACAGCTTGTTTGGTCCGAGATTGAGAAAAAAGAAAATTTTAAGTAATTGATTTCAAAATTGCATTTTTAACTTTGAAAAATGTTCGTAACAAAGTTTCTAGAATGAGAAACCAAGATATAGAATTACGCCAAAGCTTGAGCAAGGTGTAAGATAATCATGATGAGGAAATATGAGATTAAAACACGTTGTCATTCATTTAAACAGGATCCAATTAGTATTATTTAAGTTTAAATATATTCATTAACATCAGTGTTTCGTTGAAGCATATGTACAAGATAAATATAAAAGATACTTTGTGTAACAATTGAAAACATAAGATTAAAATATGTCAACTTTGAGAACAGAATAAATATTTACTGTGGACTATTAAGATGATTAAAATCTTTGTTGGCCTCGGCAGTTTATTTTAAATAGAAATTTGTGGTATACATTTAGATTCATTTGCAAATCATGAATATGTTATTAAATGTACATCAACGTATAGCAAATTAAAATGGAAGTTTTTTGAATAAATTTAGCTTAGAACGCATATTTTTAGTATTTTGCATATTTTGACAATATAAAGGAAATCTCTAAAATCAGCAATATAGTGGGTCCATAAATTCCGTGTGTAATTTTAAATAGTCAAAACTTTGTAAAGATGATGGAAAAAATCTATAAAAAGAAATTAAAAGCTTGATGAATCTTGGTTTTTTTATAAAAAAAACATATTTTAAAATTTAAATTATCATTTAAATATTTTTCTGAATTACTGTTGACCTTTGGCTTTACTAGAAGAAAAAGTAAATTGTGTTCGTTAATTGGTTGAACTAAAATTTGCGGATACTATAGAAAGAAAGTTAAAAACACAGTTCAAGGGGGAAAAGCACCTCATATGGGTTCGATATTAAAGTGGATGAAAATATATAAAAGAAACAACTAATGACCCCAATTTACATTCGTGTTTAGTGAGGTAATAGCTCAACAGATTTACACTTTTTTACATTTCATGATAATCATTATTTCTGCTTTAATATCAAAAGATTAATTAAAATTTTACATTCCGAAAGAATTTCAGATTAACTTTATTAAAAATACAATCTGATATTCCAGTGACCTACTTTTCAAGAATAAAGGCGAATAAAATTTAAATGGACGGCCACAAGTGTATGGAACGTTAATTAGAATGCTAATTGGAAACGGCGATAAAATTTTGCACAGGAAATGAAGAAATAAAAATAAGGAATTCTATTTCAAATTCTAACTATATTGGATTTTGTTTTATTGCGAGACATATAACTTTCCAGGCTTCAGTATAGTTTTCAGTTTCAATGATAGTCAGAAACTAAGGAAAGGTTTCTTATCAGGATAAAAATTAAAACATTAGTCAGCAATGCGAACATCAATTAAATACAGTGAAACTGCGTATAGCGAAACTCTCTATAACGATATATCAGCCTATAACGTTATTTTCTTTGGTTCCGGCAGAATTTCTATTTATTCAAAGTATTTTTAACCTGCCTACAGCGATAATCACTTTTTAGACTCACCTGCCTATAACGATAACTTTACATCTTTAGAAAGCTGGTAAAGTACAATCTCAATATTTTTTTCTTGGAGAACGACACCATATGACACAAGAATGTCAGATAACAAGAGAATCGGAGGGAGAGGGAGCTAGAAACCGCAGCCTGCTGTAGCAGGGAGATACGGGGGTGTCTAGCGACTGGAATGTGCACAAATGTTTGCGGCTCTGACTCCAGATGGGAATAAACCTCTTCTTTCGCATTTAAGAAATTGGACTGATAACTTGTTTCTTGAAATTCGCTTTTGATGTGTCACCTTGAATCTAGAATGACGCGGCGTAAAAACCGACCAAAAACAAATATGGAATTTTTCAGTCGAACGATAGCTAAATTTGAAATAAAATGAAAAGGCCTGTTTAAAAAAGGAAAGTGGATAAGAAACGAAAGCTATTCAAAAGTGCCGTAAATGACGATGCTGACAAAGTTGGCAACTAAAATTTTTATTTTGAATTCTTAAAAAAAGCTTAAATATAAAATTTTTTAACAGGAGCATAAAATTGTATATTTATATGCTTATAAAATACAATTTTATATCAGTTATTTATTTACGCTAGTGAATCAATAAGTTTATGTTAGTATATAAACACATGTGAATTTCAATACAAGAATTGGATTTGTCAACCTTAAACTTGTCTGCTAACGATAACCTTCTGAAAAAAAAAACCTTTCACCTCATTATATATTAGATGGAAACTAAGGGTTTTTTGATTAATTTGTTTAAAATGGTTTGATTCCCCTACCCTTCCCATTTTTCCTCCTTATGTTTTGCTTCTTTATTTTGAATACATGGCTTCTTTTCTAGAAAACAGTGGATTACATTTTTAGGCGGAAATTGCATTGGTTTGTAATAAAGTGTGACATTTTATCTCTTCTAAGTGTAGGCTTATTTTATAAAGGCTGCTATTCTGCCAGAGACTATTATTTAAATCAATCTTATATGCTTTTATGTTTGTGTTTATTTTTTCCTTTTAAAATAGTTTCAGTTTATTGATAATACTGATCTCCTTTTGTCTTTTTTGTTAGAAATTAAATAAAAGAAGCTATTTGTGTGTTTCCTTTTATGAAAATTCTCAAAATATTTTCAGTGAAATATCGATTACAAAATTCCTTCATCAGAAGAATATAAAGTAGTATTGATGATAAATAAATTATTTCCCAAAAAATTATTTCGGGTTACAGTCCGTCATTGATTAAATATTCTGAAATTAAATCAGTTTGATTTGGTGTCGGTTTTAATTTTAGTTACAAAGTAAGGTACCCCTATTCAAGACGGATGAAATAGTCATCCAGGAAGACACTCAAGGTTTTCGATAACTGAGTTTTAACTTAACAATATTGAAAGAAAATTATAATAAAGATACTGAATGACTTTTTCATTCATGAAAAGAGATTCTTATAGAAAATAAAATTTTTCTGCTTTAGCGGTGGTAAATTTAATTTCTACAGATACTTTCTTTTTAGATAGCTATAATTTTTTATAGGGACATTTTGCTAGATAAAAAAATACATTTTTTTATTAATTTTAAAAAACAAGTGAAAGTTCTGAAATTTATTGAAAATGAACCTTTAGATATCCAATTTCAATTGGAATTGATTCCAAATCGAATATGAAGGGATTTTTATGAATTGAAGGAAAAATCTTAACAGGCTTAAAAAACCTTTTAAATAAAAAAATGTGTCCTGTAAGAAGCCTTTCATATTATTTGAGTCTGGGTTTTCTCTTACTTTTGCAAACTGAAATGACTCAAAGTTTTATCTGCACCTGTTTGCTTTCCTCTGTTCCTGCCAATGGCTTTTCCATTTTAGGAAGGTAAATTGATTTTCTGTATAAAGAACAATTGATTGAATCAGGACTGTTGGGGTAGAGTTAAATTTTGAGATTTGAGGCACTTTTACCCTTCTGTATTAAAACTAATATTGAAAATTGCTGTATAAATTAAAAAAAAAGTGAATTAACATAAGGAAGTTGCTTATAAGATTGCATTTCACCTGATTTTAAATTATGGGCGAAAAATCCTTAAAACTGGAGGCTGTTTTTTCATAATCGATATTTATATACAAATAAAATATGGTTTAATGAAAAACGCGATTCTTTTCAGGATATACTTTTCATGTTAGATCTTGCATTTGTAATCAACATTTCTTTAACTGAATAATTAACCAATATATTCTTTTTATTTAATAAAGGTCTATTAATTCGGTAGTGAATGAAAATGACCATAACATGATGTTACTTGAACCAGTATAATAAGGAATAGCTTTTGAATAATTAAACGTCTTATTCAGTAAATATAGGCCTGCAAAATTCTTTCAATTTTATAACTGATGTTATTATTTTCAGTTTTATTTCAAAGATTAAATCATTTTTTCAGATCATTTGTTTTCATAAACGATTTACTTTTTTTTGGGGTGGAGAGTCTAAATTAAAAAAATATTTTGACATTTTGCCTTTATTTTACTAATCTCTATAAATACATTTTTTTACTCTGTATAGTCTAAATGTAAAAAAAAATAACCCTGTAGCAAGCATTTTCATTGGAAAAGAGGAAATATTTTAAACCAGTTCCATTGGAAGCAGAAGAAGTTTGAATATATTATGGACTGTGAATGGAAATTTGAATACAAGAACAATCAGGAAAAATCTGTTTTATGAAGGATATTACGGGATGTGGGCCGCTACATCTTTATTTCAAAAGTGCTCGAATAGAACCATAGTAGAAAGGCTAACAACTAGAAACATCTGTTTTCGAATGGTATGAAGAAGTCTTAAATTATGTTGTTTAAATAGAAACTTAAACCCTTCGGACCCGGCTTTTGTAATGGATTAAATTTGACTATGAAAAGTAGTTTAATTTAATGCTGACAAGAAATATAAACAAATGTAATTGCTTATGTTGCCCAATAGGAATGAAATCTAATTGGGACGTATATGCCCATGAGGGTCAGAAAGGGTTTATTCCAAACCTTTAACTTGGAAGTTACATTTAGTTATATTTTCGTCCCTGTTTCGAAGGGAAATATTCGGGGCTTTTGGGATGCACCTACCAACCTTGAAACTGAAGCCTGAGGATGACACACGGCCTGTATAATCTCTCTAAACTTTCACTGCCACAAAGCGGAAGGAGATTTGGCCTCATGGATTAAGTGTGCAACTAGATTCATTGCACTTGTGTACCTCGATGGGGTTATTTTGAACCCGCAACCAGTGGCGCGTCAAATAGCGGTGGACTGTATTCATGCCCCAGACTTCAGTTTGAGAGGGCACCAGAGTCAAAACAATGCTGTGTCTATGCCATTTTAACGTAAAATATTAGGCCACCAGTCAAGTGCCTGTAGATGCCAGTGACGCCGAGTATCAAGCTGCCGAGAACAGTATAAGACGACGTGATGCGGTACGAAAGTCGTAAGAACGATGCTGGTTTTGTTTCAAGACCAGAAGATGAGATGAAGCGACGGTTTGAACGACGTATATACGATGCTAATGGGAGGCCACCTATCATATGACGGGCAACAACCACTTTTAATTGTACAGGTTGTAAATATTGTCAAATATAAACTTCCTTAATGAGAATATAATACTTTAGTTTGAAGAACTGTAATCATTTATGGAACCCAACACTGAGCCTGTCTAATCGCCTGCTACTATGATAAGTAAGTGTAAATAATATTATACCCTGGACGCTATTTACGCTTGCTAAACCTCTGGTGACGTCTGGGGAAAGGAAATAGTATTACCTTACCTTTCGAGTTACGCCTGGCCAAGGCAAGATAAATGCTTTAGGTCATATTTTGAAAGCTTTCAATGATGAGGGGCGGCGTACCACCATGGACCGAGAGTGCCATTCACATAGACGAAGTCACTGATGACGACGGGGTGAGTAGAAAATTTTAATACTGTCTGTCCTGACAGCATCAGGCTTCATTATTCATGCTGCTGGATTTTCCTGATGCTTCTAGGACAAACTGGCGATTCATCACTCCAAGAAAATTGCCAAGACAAAAAGGCGTTGAAAATTAAGTGCATAACTGAAAAGTAGTAAAACGTACAATGTTCACAATAGTAGTTCTATGATGTTCGAATTTGGTGTGAATTGACCTGATTTATCTTCGCTGACTTAACTATTTTGACGGGGTTGATTTAAACGTCTCTGTCGCCTGATCTATCTGTTTTATTTCCAACTGTTCTCTTTGAATGATTTAATTCAAAGTTTCATTATGGCTGTAAGCAGTTTATTCTGAATTCTTTCATCTTGAACCCATTTTTCCGAGTAGTTATTTTTTACAACCACTACTAACAGGCTATGAATTGTAGTTATGGCTCTAACATGGGTGGTTTACCGGTTCTGCTCTGCAACCAAACTGATCGAAGAGAGATTAACATCGGCAAAAGAGAAATTAACCCTTTATCTGTGCCAATGTACCTAAAGGTTTTATATATGGTTAGATGAAATATATAGGCCATATATATATATAATAATTCTTTGTTGCAGTCGTTAATAAAAAAAAAAACATAGGCTGAGAGTTATATACACTTTATTTATCATGGAGAGTGGCAGACATATCGTGCATCTTAGTTGAAGTTTCAGCAAAAGCGAACAGAAAATCCCTGCATTTCCTCAGGTGGGATTACCATATAGACACGTGATCAAAGTGAAGGGAATAATAGCTATTTTGTATATCACGGCATGAAAAGCCCAAAAAAGCACTCCGTTTACCTTGAGATTTATGTTGCCCGCGAAGCGATTAAAATACCTTAGTAATAAATATGCCAAACGTGGAGATTTAATTGAAAAACCTCCAGACGGGAAAGCGAAAAAACGAAACTGGGAGCTTTAAGAAAAGTGATTTGGGAATATTAAGACCCTTTTAAAAATATATAATATTAGAATTCTGAAATAAAATTAAGTGATATTATTACAGTATAGGAAAAACGAATGAAAACCAGTATTGTAATAATTTCAATTGCTACGCCATTGCTGGAACCCCTCCGACGCCCGAAGCTGCGATCTACCACACTCAGGTTACCAGCTCGACTTCACCTGTGTGTGTATATGCAATTGATAAAACCGTTTTGGTAATTCAATGTTTGTCCCAATCTGATCTTCTCGTTTCTTCTTCTTTGTCTACACAGTTTATGTATTACCCATCGCCAGCCCCATTCTTTGTAAATTAGATGCACACGTACCTATAGAATCTCTATGAATTGAAAAACTTGATCAGTCGTATTTCTGCTCTTGCGTTTTACAATTCAAGATGGGTATTTTTAAAATTCCTCCAGCTGTATAATTTTATCTGAATCTGAATTGAATTTTTATTCATATAATCTTGTAGCAAATGTCTGATTGAAAAGGTTTTCTCCTGTCTTTACCGCTTATGTTCGCAGAAGGAATGGATAAGTCAAAATACAGAGTCCTTCAAGAACTTTCCATCCTCTTAAGGAGAAAATGTTTTCCCTATACTGCATTTAAAAAGGAAGCTCAAAAAAGAAAAATTATTTTAATTAGAAATATTTGTGCTCTTTCTAAAATGGCTTTTTAGCCTGCCAAAAATATCTGAGATCTGATTTGCTGAGCCTAACAAAAGAAGTTGAAAATCACATGCAATAATTGAAGAAGTGCCGAAATGAAAAAAAAAAAATTAATGAAAAGGAAAAGATGATGTCAGTATTTATGCGTAAGCAGCCGCTGTCTGAGTTTTTTTGACGCCATGATGAATCGTTCCATTCCATAATGACGCTGACCAATGGGAGAATTTAGTAAAAAAGAGGGAAAATGCACAAAATAAACAATTAAAAAAGAGGTTGCTTTTGACAATAAATAACCCTATTTGATATCCGCATCGATGTAGAAACGTAAACAAATAAAAGAAAAGAAAACATTAATCCCATCTGAAAAAAACCTGTCACAGCAGTTACGTCCGTCCGTTGATAAGTTCAAGATCATGTAATTTAGAAAAAGATGCTATTTTCCAAACACACAGAGAAAAATTTAAAAGATTATATTAAGGAAAAAGTTAATTCTGATATAAATTATACTTATATTAACCAACAATGAATCCACATAAAATAAAAAAAAAAGAAAGGAAATTGCTAAAATCAGCTAAAAACACATCAAAAACTCCTATATGATATTAAATCATCTGAACGTTCCTGAATCTCTGTCAATACTTACAAAACCACAAACCACTTGAGTGTTAAAGAAAGATCTGGCTAATATAATAAAATTGCTTGGTAAATATTAAGTAAAAAATTGAAATTAAACTATGGATACTATTTACTTTGAGGATTCTCATACATTTAGAAAAGTTGTGTATGCAGTTCTTCCGTGCGTCATACACGAGTACTCTGGTTACAAATATTGATACGTTGAAGCCGAAGAACAACTAATTTCTTTGTATAAATCGAATTGTAGCATATATACGCAGGTACCGAATAATATTGAATGATATCTTAAAGTAACGAAATCGAAAACAATTAATGTTTTGGAACGACTGAGAGTGGATAAATATTGTATTGCATTGAAAGAATGATCATTTTCTGGTAGTTGTCATGGAGCTCACTGAGTGAAATCCTCTCATACCTTAGCAGGAAAACCCTCATCCCAACAGAAACCATCTTCGAGTGGATTCTTAGGTTCGATGTCGTCCCTCTTCCCTTCCTCTCTCCTCTCAGTAACATGCTTATATCATCTAACGCTGTTCTTACAATATGCATCCTCTATCATATACTTAATTACTAGTTTCCACATTCCATATCGGTTTTTCAGTTTTATGTGAAAGTTTTGGGACTGTAAAATGAAACAAAATTGTATTTTGAGGCTGTATCGAACACATAGGCATTTAGTAAAGTTGAAATTATTATAATGTGACTGAGATATTACCCTATATTGTTATCATTACATATAAAGATAGAATAAATCTATACCCGTCGTTTTCTTATTTCGCTACTTAACTTCAGAAGGTCGGAGGTTTCGGGGTTCTAAAACCAGATTCCACTGAAGATCCTCCTGTTGCAATGTTAAATCATGTGTAGCAAACTCCTCCGCTTGGTGCGGTGCGGATGTTTGAGAGGGGTGCCAGCAAGATGTCGCTGTCCCGTCATCAGACAGTAGTGTTCAGAAATTACGAGGTTAACAATTACGAACCAAAATCTCCTTCGTGTTGTTTCCCCAAAACTAGACTTATAACTTAATTTGTTACAAATACAATACTTTTTCAACTAAACTAACTTAACTTCACATTTTATTTTAAGAAACTCTTTGTAGAAGAAGATAGGAACCAGTAGACAGTAAAGAGGATGAATTTTTCTCGACATGGGTTTTGTTTTCACCAATGATGAAAAAAGACTTCATATTTCGATTTTCACTAGAATACTTTTGATTTTTGTAACAATTTACTAATTTGGGAACTAGTTTAACTGTCTATGCCGTATGCCTAGGAAGTCGTGTTATCACGTATAAGGACCATTACAAAAATCTATGTAGGGAGAGTTAGGTAGTTTGATAAGTGAATAGATACAAGTCTTCATAAATTTTGATGATTGGAATGGCTCAAGATGCTCATATCTCCCACATATATACGCTACTGTAACCCTAGTACACGGTAGAGTTTTCGACCATGTTAATTCAAAAGACCATAAATGAATCAAAAAACCGCTAATCTTCTAGTCGAAGTAAATTTACTTAGTAATAAAAGCAGGATTTCTTTCACTAATTACTTATGTTTTCCTGCCAATCTAATCTAAAGAAAAACATTTATTTTTCCGGAACTATATTAATTTTTAAGGTTTTTAGTAGTTGATCTTGTACGACCCCTCTTGTTTTGGTAAAAAAGGCTCTTGGGACAGATATAGATACAATGGATTCCAAATTGAATTGATCAAAGGCCAAAGATAGGACAAAACATTTATTATTTTTCTGATCGATATTATTGTTTTTGTATGTTGTTTTTGATAAACTGCCTGTTTTAAGTAAAAGTCTCTTGGGGCAGATTGATGTAATTGATCCTAGGCATACTGATAATGCTTTTAAAAAATTAATGTGCCTAACAGCAACTACTTTAAGATAAAATCGTCTTCAGAAATGGAAAACAAAATGAATTATCTAAGAGAAGTAATCAATTATAAATTTCTTTAAACAATGAAACTGTTTTGAATTTCATTGCAAAAGAAGTATAGCTGTAAATCAGGTTTCTTAAAATATTTTTTATGAACTTATTAAAATTAAAAAAATGTACGGAAACATAATTACTAATAATGAAAAGATAATTTTTATATTTTCAGATGTTGTGAAAATTGTTTTTGTTATATTAATTTCATAAGTCATCAAGGAAGAACGCAAAATCTCCCTTTGATTTTACTCAATTAAAAATTTCCAAACACGGTTTCGAGGCTCACATTCCTCCCTGCAAAGTATTTTTAGACATATACACATTCTTTACATTTGTAGAGATAAATTATTTTCTGAGGTATAATTGTTTTATTTTTCAGTTCCCATTAAAAATGATGACTTTGATTAAAAAAATAAAAGTTTTGTTACTTGTTAAACTTCTTTAAACTCATTTGGTAAATTTTATTGATAAAAAACACCTTTTGTTTTGAATTCAAGCCCCATTAACCATCCTTATTTTCGAAATGTGTGTATCACCCGTTGTATGGGGTAGATTGATGCAAATCCAATTTTAGGAAAAAAAGTGTACTAAATATTTTGTTATTTCATTTGCGACCAAACTCGACTGGAAATCCTATATTAGATTAACAAATGCATAACAGTGTATTATTTCTTATTGTTTCCTGCTGGTAAGATTACGCTTCCATCCACCTCCAGAAGCTCAGTGATTAATTTTAGAATGGTAAAATAGCAATACGTAAATCTGAAACGAAGCACAG
>BGPR01017634.1:0-32183 GCA_013235015.1 Araneus ventricosus | reverse complement strand
ATTAGATTTTTATTTATTTAATTTTAAGTGGGAAATTCGAGCAGTTTGTGCGAATTTCCTGCATATATTCATATCGGAGAACCAAACCTTTTATGTCTTTGTAAAATCCAGAATATCCCCGTTCTAATAAGAGTAATTTGCAGCTTCTGTGTAATTTTGATGATTTTGAACGAAGTTTTCAGAAAAGCCTCTCTTCTGCAAACATCATTGTATTTTTCCTCAAATACGTTCGAGAAGAAAAGTTATGCTTCCGGTGCTTTAATTTACTAGTTCTTATATTTTCTCTCTCTGTTTGTCTTTTGATCTAGTTATTGTCATATGGTATAAAACAAATGTTCTTTTTCCAAACTTCTCGTCTTTTCATTCAAACCATACTTTTATGAGGTAATAAAAAGGCTATATTAGAAAGTTTCAATTCAACAAGAAAGGATTCAACGGAGATTTAGCTTTATTAGGGAAAGTTAGTGACAAACTTCATAGAAAAAAAACTGCGAGAGACGTGTTAAAAAATTTGGATATCGAGAATCGCCGGGCTATCAGCTGGAGAATTAACAAACAGAAATAATTCATACTGTTTATTGCCCATAAGTTACAAGTTCGTCTTCTGTTTTACGGGAAAAGGTAACGATGGGTAATAGGCAAATAACGCTGGTAGTTTCGGTTACTTTTGAGGCACAAAAAAGAATGAAGAAGAACCTCGATTATCCGAGCTGACTAGGACCGTAATTACCTCGGATAATCAAAAACTCAGTTAAGAGAGACTAAATTTGAGACGAGGACCTCTTTTCTTTAGGCAAGGTTCCCCCAAAAATGTGGATTTGACGTTATAAAAATAAGTCCTCAAGTAATAGCACGTACTCACATGTTAGTCAATCTCTTTCATTAGCTATATCAAAGTTATTGCTGAATTTTTTGAAACAGCTTCGATAAAAAGATTTGCCAACGTTACTGATTTTAGCAGTTTCCTTGGCTTTTTCCTAATGATCTTGAAGATTGTTCTCAAAAGAACATCTTCCCTCTCTCATAAGCTTTCTGAAAAAAAAACGAAATTTTCCGACACATTTAAGGAGTAATTTTTTTTGTGAAAATGTTTGGAATTCGATTACACCGCTATTGAAATGCTTAAGAAAGGAACTGTGTTTTTATTTTTTTTTCTCTCTAAATAACTTCTTCAGATAAAAAAACATCACCACCCGATAAAGACATTTTACAAGCCTTCACGTCGTGAAAATTGGCTTTAATGTCAACTTTGACACTTTTTCTGAAGAATTCGTCCATTTATTCAAAAATGAAAACCACAGTTCGATTTTCTGGTTCCACTTCGGTTAACAGAGACCTCGGTTGATAGAGGCCCAAATAATCCTTATTCAAAAATGAAAACCACAGTTCGATTAACAGAGATCTCGGTTGATAGAGGCCCAGATAATCCAAGTTCTATTTTAGTTTGTTGATAACGAATAACTGTTGTATTAAACCGTTATAAACTAGAAGATTTGTGCCCGCCTAAGATGGGCTTTTAGCGTGCCAACAATATCTCGGCTCTCATTTTCACAAATTTACGAAAGAAAGTTGTTGAATAAAATCTGATGTAGATTGCCAGAGTGCTTAAGAAATAAAAAAAAAGTATGAAAAATGGAACTGAGGAATCAGTTGACACTAACTTTCGTTTTTGTTTTTTCCGAGTAAAATAATGCTAAATCCACTAACAGAAAAAATGCATTAGCGAATATAAAATAAAAAATGCTGAATTGATGAATGCAAATATTTAAGTAAAAGAAGCATTTCAGTGTAAGAAAGGTTAAGGAAAAAATATTAAATATAAATATATATATACAATATTCAATTTTTTCAAAATTAAGTACGAAAGAAAGTAAACCATAAAACTTCTACACTCATGTCCATAAATTAAGGATAATTCAGAATCACACAGAAAATGAACTCTAAAATAAAAATTTCACCTGTAGAATTATCACACACATCTTGAAGAAGAATATGCAAATTACAGGAAACCACCAGATGGCGCGGATAGTACGTCACAATGACAAGAGTGTAAGAGAGGGGTATATAAGGAATGGTGGCAAAGAAGTAAAATTGTTCACAAGCGCTTTAAAAGCCTTTCAGTGCAATAACCGCATAGTTATGGCACAAAGGAAGCATTTGGATGATTTTTTACGTGGTAGAATTATCGGACGACTGGAATGTGGACATACCCAGCTGGAAGTATCCGAGGAACTTGGAATCGCCCAGAGTGTCATCTCCAGGCTTTGGCAACGATTCCAAGATGATGGTAATGTGAGTAGATGTTACAGCACAGATCGCCCCCGAGTTACAACGCCGAATGAGGACCGGTATTTGGCAGTTACTGCCAAAAGAAACAGACGGAGCACAGCATCAGACCTGTCTCGTCAGCTCTCTTTAGCTACCGGTACGACAGTTTCAAGGCAGACTGTGTACAGACGCTTAGGGCACATTGGTCTATATGCTCGTAGGCCTGTCAGATGTGTTCCACTTACCGAAACTCACTGTCGCCTGCGATTAGCCTGGAGTAGAGAGCATGCATTGTGGACACCGCAACAGTGGTTTTGTGTGATGTTTTCCGACGAGTCCAGGTTTAGTTTGCAGTCTGATTCTCGCCGGACTTTCATATGGAGAGAGCCAGGTACCCGTTACCACCAAGAGAGCACCATTGAATGACACCGTTACGGTGGTGCAGGATGGCTCGTTTTGGGAGGAATTATTCTGGGTTCCAGAACTGACCTGCATGTTCAGAGTGTAACGATGACGGGCCACATCTATCAGGATGTCATTCTGGAACAACATGTACGTTTGTTTCGGGGCGCCATGGGTGCTGAATTTCTGTTTATGGATGACAACGCCCGTCCTCACCGTGCAAACATTGTAGACGAATGCTTTCAATCGGAGGATATCACCCGTATGGATTGGCCAGCATACTCACCGGACTTGAATCCAATAGAGCATGTGTGGGATATGCTTGGCCGACGAATTGCAGTCCGTCAATCCCCTCCCACCTGTCTACCCGAACTTCGGAGGGCATTGCTTGATGAGTGGTGTAATATTCCCCAAGATCAGATTGATAATTTGATACTCAGCATGCCTAGGCGTTGTAAGGCCTGTATTGCATCGTCCGGGAGACATACTCCGTATTAACCATCATACTAACCATGTTATACTGTTTTTTGTAAATAGGTTCTTTTTTGAAATTTGCTCCAGGGAGTAAAAATCGCAATTTTTATTAATTATGTCAAACATATAGCATCTGTTTTGCTCTTTACCTTTTGTTTAATAAATAGACTTTACAAATAAGTCAAATTTGTTTTGCTTCGGTCTCTTTCTTTGCCTGAACTTCATTATCCTTAATTTATGGACGTGAGTGTATTTAATATTAATGGAGCTGCATGTCCATCGATGAATCAACATAAAATTAAAAAAAGAGAATGCAATTTATTCATCAGAGAAAAAACAAAAAAATGCTGAAAGATTATATTAAAAAAACAATCAACAGTATCTCCATGTATGATAATTTGTAGACGTAGACAGAAAGTCTGGATTCCCTCTTGGCATCGTAGCCAAACCCAACCACGTGACCAAGTTACTGCATCTCTGACTTTTTTATATATTAATGACGTGTCAGTATGGAGTCACCGTTTCCGTTATTTTACGCGAATGGTTTCGGGCTAACAGTTATGGCGAGAGTAACCCATTTCTTCCAGGGCCAAAAAGCTGATGTTGAAGGATTGTTATGGACCGTGTTGTGTGTCTTGTTGCTCGTGGATTTTCTGACACCCATATGTGCCAGTTATCCACGGTGATCATACGAAATTAGATGTGGTAATGGCAGAGGAGGGTTAAATCTTTTTCTTATATACCCTGACAAAAGGAATTTACCTTCTCATTCAGGCCTGCCGCTAGAAATTTTTTTAAACCCATGTCAGATAAGTTCTTTTGCAAATTTCGAACACTTGGAAGGCTCTTTCTTACACACTCTCATTGCCAATCAATTTACGCATTATGTATGGAGTAAAACAACAGTATAGGAAAGTAAAACTAAATGCGCAATTCGGTAGAATGGTGATTATAAGACAGATTGATTAGTTCCACTAGTGGATGGAATCCTAAAGATCTAATGGTAGAGTAGCTGATCCAACTAGTAAAGAGATTTAAAAAAAAGGACTGTTGCCACAGCACCTGCATCGTTCGCAGTGAAAGGGTTTATTAGATACAGGATATAATTATGGTAACAGACATTGATGCTAAAAGAACTAATATTCTTGATCGTACGGAAGTATAGAAATCATCCCTGAATACTTACTGATGATTAATTTCTTTAGTTGTTCTATTGAAGAAGAGAGCATGTTCTCATTTTCGTTCAGCTCTTCCTTTGCTATCTGTATCATTCTGGGAGTCAGATGATCGAGGTGAAAAGGCAAAAAGTTCTTGCTTTCCATAATTTCTTCATAAGACGAAGACATAGTTTTTTATGTCTGGTATGACCTATGAAGATAAGTAAAAATTTCAACATGAAATAGTACTAATTCCTGTTAATACATAATTTCTTCATAAGCTGAAGCTCTTGTATTATTTTTGGAGATAAATTATTCTCTGAGGCATTATTGTTTCAATTTTCCAGTCTCATTAAAAATGTTGAAATTTTATTAAAATAAAAGTTTGTTTCTTTGTTAAACTTTTAAAACTTAATTTGAAATATAAAGTTTATTGATAAAACAAAATTTGTTTTGATATTATACCTATTGATCATCATTATTTTCAAAATTTTTGTGTGTATAAATGTACCTGTTGTATGGGGCAGATTGATACAAATCTTTTTGTAGGAAAACAGTATAATAAATATTTTATTATCTCAATTATGACCAAAACTAGACTGAAATCCTAAATTACATTAACAAATACATAAATATGGTGTATTAGTTCTAATTATTTCCGTTGGTAAAATAATTTTTTAGCTTTCCAAAAAAAACATATCATTCCTTAAAAATGATATCTTCCCCCTACATATCATTTTTATCCACAGTTGCTGTTGCAAAGAAAGTTTGAAAATTGTTCACATCTACCTTCGCTTCAGAAATTGAAGAATCTGAACTTGCATCACCTTCATCTTCCATATCTGAAGATGCATGGACAAACAAATCGTTCTTTTCTTTTAATAAAGAAAACATTCCCTCTAAGCACAAGATTCTCTATAATATCCATAAGATATTTTTACGATGTTGTGCGGAGTTCAGAATGCCATAGCATATCGTGGAAATATCTTAAAATATCTGGTGCTAACAGGGATATCTTCATCTCTTGCTGCATCAGATGTAATCAAGTCATCATTGCAACATTCGAAATGTTCAATTTCTCTACAAGCTTTGAAAATGCATTAGTGTCATAGGAATTCGGTTGGACCATTTGAAAAGTTCGTTATACCGGGGTTTTACTCCAACTCTAAATCGAGAAAAAACTGGTTAGTACCTGATTGCATAATTGCCTAACAACTGGCTCCTCCCTAAACAAGAAGACTCTTATAAAAAAATTACTTATTTTAAAAACTACGAGATAATAAACACTGACATTGCAAAAGAGTTACATACTTTAAATTATTCATGCGTTTCGTTTACTGGCACAATATGGCGTGCTTTGTGTTTCGAAGTATAATGGGAAAAAAAAACCGAGTACCCATTTCAACATTTTCTTTTTGAGTGATTGGTTTAAAATTAGATACTAATCTACAGTTTTGGTGGCACGACCTCATACCAAATTTCATTTACCTAGGTAGTTGTGTTTTTGAGTAGTTGTTTTCACAAACACACGAATAGGGAGATCAAAAGAATGTTAATCTTTTTACGGATTTGGTCCAAAATTTGACACAGATAAACACTTTTGGTGTCACAACCTCATTCGAAATTGTATTTACCTAGGTAGTTGCGTTTTTGAGTTGTATTCAAAAGCACGCGAATAGGCAGATCAAAAGATTGTTAATCCATTTACGGATTTCTTCCAAAATTTGACCCAGATATACAGTTTTGGTGATAAAACCATATATAAAATTTCATCCATCTATGTGTGGCATTTTTGAGATGTGGTATTCTCATGCACATGGATGAACGACACAGACTTTCCAAAAACGAATTTCGTCTAAAAGTTCAGAGCAATTTGCAATTTTGCAGCAAAGACAGCCTACCTAGTTATGGTTTTGAGTTATCATATTCATGGACAAACCGACAGACGGACATAATTCCTAAATTCAGAACCAGGAATACAAAACTTTTGGAGACACATCAAAATCCCAAGGCTTAATTTTTTGACGATTACAATACTTTCTTTTTGTATAATTCGTACATTAAAGCAAAAACAAGTTGAAGTTTACAACTTAGATTGAAAGATTTATTTTCTGCATTTGAAAAAGTTTAAACAACCGCTCAAATTCTAAAACGGAGTCCAATAGAAAATTAAACATAAAAATGAAAAACCTAAACAAATTTCAGTATAAATATTATATTTGCATGCAAATAAAATAACTGTTAGTACAATTTCTTTTAATAATTTGATTTGGCATCTAGTGAAAGGAAAAAATACCTACCTTCCCAAACAGAATGAGGCCAAGTTCAACCACATCAAGGTTTTTACAATTGCAAATAATATCTCCGTACTTAAATATTTTGTAACTGGATTAATTTGCGCACGTTTTTGTTGTCTGATAAAAAGTTACGTAATCCTTTCTTTCAGAGTGTTGAACTTTCGACGAAACAAAAATTTATCTTCAAAAATAAAACTGTTTATTCCAACGAACCTCCTTTAACACAGGTTTCAACCACGTGTTATCACTTTACGCAAAGTCGAATCTGATTGCTTTGTCAGTTCACATGACCTTACTAGCCTTTAAATTCTGCACGTCACAAAACGAACATACCATTCTGCTCATGAATTACAATATATATTTGGCACTCGTAGTAGGCCGCAATTATTAAGTAGCGGGGAAACTTGAGCATTCAATAAAAAGACAGAAAACATTAAATATTTATTAAAAATGCAATTTAAATTGTAAAACATTAGAATATATTTCAACTGCAGCCGAATTGTGTGGTTCTTCCGACCAATCGGAAAGCGGCAACTGGTTCGCAGAATATGCTTTGTTTACGTTTGAGTTTGCTGCTGATTGTTGATTAGTATAGGTCTTCTTTCTAGATTCAACCTCCACCCCGATCCTTTGTGCAGAGTATGCAACGAAATAAATGACATCTCTCACATTCTACTAAGGTGCCAAAAATATGCATCTGTTAGAGTTATACTCTGGAGAAAACTAAATATAGTGTCTGCAAACATCACACATCACCTCCTATGATGTATTTTGCTGTCATGATTCTTGTCAAGAATCATCTTCATCTCTTTTTCAAACCTGAAGTACTGACATGTTTAGCTGCATCCATTTGCAACAAGCGGTTCCGTTCCATTGTTTACTCTCCATTTCGACGTGTTCTGAATCACCGTTGGATGATTTCAGTCACTGTCAAGGACTGGTTTACTTCCTTGATATGAATACCTGCTCGGTTTTCTTTGAATGATTAGTACTGCATCTAATTGGAAGTAGGGGATAATAGCCTTGTTGCTTCCTAAATCCTGTAACACAAATTCAAGTTCAAGTTGATTAGTATTCCAACAAAACCTACTTTATAATTTAAATGAAGGAAATGCCCATGAACTGTCGAAATAAAGCCTTCTATCACTGTTTGGAAGTTAAACTTTCACCCAAATCTAAATGTCATTTTAAACTATTTCCCATTCACCTTATATAAAAGTTGAAGTGTTTCTATTACTGAAAGTTGCTTTATTTTATTTACTTAAATGGTATTCAAAATTTCTTTTTAACCTTTTAGTACATCCATGCATAGTTTCCTGTACATATTTCTGCAACAAAAAATGATCAACAGTGTTGTCCCTGCCAAGTATTCATAATTTATATAGTTTTTATTGTATATTTATTTGTGCCTGAATTGAATCAACAGTATTTTTGTTGAGTTAAAACAAACAATATTTATTCGTAATAATTACTTTAAAGAAACATTAACTGAAATGTGGATATTAAGGATTATAGATATTTGATTGATTACTAAACTTCTTATGGCTTACTATTTATACAATAGTGATTTTAAACTGTCAGAATACTAATAATAAGAAGATTTAGCAACTTCAATATGTTGTTGAATTACCTGAATGAAGACCAGTTTGTTTTCAATCAACATTTATATTAAACCATAATTGATATTTTCCAAATTTATAAAATATCAAAATTATTTCAAATTTTACTTACAAGTATTCATTCATAAATAAAAATTACAGTCATTTTCAAATAACATTAGTTTACTATAAAAAAATATCTATTATAATACTTGTTGTAAGTATTAGTAAAAAGAATATTATTATTCTTTATGTATAATGATGCATTTTGAGTAAGTATTCAAAACATTTTTCATTATATATATATATATATATATATATATATATATATATATATATATATATATATATATATATATACGTGAAGCTCTTGCATAATAGATGTAGCTTTTACTTATAAAATGAACTAGCCTTTAAATATTCTTCTGCAGATTTCTCGCTAGATAGTACAAATTATGTATGATAGTTTCATATATTGATTTTCAAAAAATTATATCTGCTTAGTTATAAATTGTGTATGCATGCAGATACAATCATTTTCAAAAAACAGGGTTCACAGTTATTAAAGAGTACATACTCTAAAAAAATGTACAAAATAACATTACAATTTTTTTTTTTATACATAACAGTTCCTTGTTCACATTGACGAGAAAATATTCAATACATATTTTATATGTGATGATGAACAATTCTTATAATTATATAGTTTCTCTGAAGATATACGGTCATTTAAAAAATCCATCTGAATAAAAAAATATTTATAGATTTTTTTAAAATTATTTTCAAAAACTATACAAATATTATGAAATTTATGTGTCCATTATTTTATTTATGAATGAATAATGTTCTTTATACAAATAGTACAACAATTATATAAGCTATTGGTATTTTAACCAGCATTATCAGGTAAATAAAACACATTTTGTACCAATTCAATTGAGGTGCAGTTTGGAAGAATGACAAGAACAATTTCCAATAGAGTTCTCATTGTTTTTTCCATTTGCAGTGAACATTATTAATGCTGGAGGAACTGGCTCTTGAGAGATAAGTGATAATAACTACTCCAATATACCCTCTGAAATCTTCATCCATAATGTGAAGGACATAGTGCAGTATTAAACTCCTGTTTATTCCAGCCGTGTAATTTTATAATGATTAAACATGTTTTTGAAGAAAATTTTGATTTGAGGAAGATTGGCACTGATAAGGATTTTAAATTCTAAAATGAAACTTTAAATTTATAAATACCCAAAAGCGGTATTTTGCAAAAAAAAGATTTATAAATGGGATTTAAATTTATAAATAAAAAACTGATTGTTTTTTGCAATTAAAGTATTTACGAATGGTGAATTAAAAAATTACATCTAAAACTGGCTATTTTGAGGGGAAAAATGGTATTTGTGAAGTATAAGCCAAAATGAAACATAAATTTATAAATAATCAAAATGTATTGAAAAAAAAGTATTTTGAATGAGGATTCAAAATGAAACATAAAATTTATATATATAAGACATAAGATATAATATTTTAAATTAAAGTTCTGATCAATTTTTTTTAAAAATTACTATCAGGATTCAGAATAAAATATCTCCAGAACTTAAACAGGATCGAGGCTAATTTATCGTTTTATCGAAGGAATGACACTAAAATGAAATAATAATTTGAAAACTGTTTATATGTTATACAGAGAGAGTCGGAAATTTCTGATTCTTAATTCTCAGAATCCCTACAAGTCAGCCAGTCTTGTTTTGATTTAATGAGGAGTTATTTATTTTCACATGTATTAATAATATGGAAAATTTTAAATTGAAAGAAAAAAGCACTTGTTTGACCTTTTATGTTAAAAAAAGATAAAGTGTACTGTAGTTGAGTACAAATGACAATGTAGCCAAATTGAAAAAAAAAAAAAACGTGTAAAAAAATGTTTCAAATATCCTGCTGGTTAAAAAAGGATGCAATTAGGGAAATTAATATAGTTTTAAACATAAATTCAAACTATGAAAAACTACATCAAACTTTCAGTTCTCAAGAACATTTAAGAACTGAAGGTGATGATTTGATGAACCCCACCAGCAGTAAAATGCCTGTGCACATCTTCAAATAGTATAAAAAGTTAGGAATAACTATTATGCAACAATTCACTATAATTTTATAAACTATTAGAACTGGAAACATTTGGTATCTTTTCATCAGAAATTGTCTGGTTCTGACGATTAATCCAAAGAACATGTACAATTGTATCCTTTCAGTTTAGTTTCCATTATCAGCTCTTTTATGCAATTTTCAATACAATCCCTTTTAAACAAT
The DNA here is from genome assembly GCA_013235015.1 of Araneus ventricosus. Lineage (NCBI taxonomy): Eukaryota > Metazoa > Arthropoda > Arachnida > Araneae > Araneidae > Araneus > Araneus ventricosus. The sequence continues at coordinate 21,680 of BGPR01017634.1, read as the reverse complement.
TTTAAAAAGTTTTTAAAGCTAACTCATTTTTACAAGAAATAAAATTACATTAATTAAAAAGTTTACTTAATATGTATATTTAAAGATTTGTATAATCATTGATTTTCTTATAATTTAATAAATTAATAGAATTCTTAGTTGATTGAATTTCTTTGATATTTAAATTAAATTATATTATTTTCCGGGTATCTATTTTCAAACCATTATATCATTTGAGTATGAATAAAGTGAATTGAAAAATAAAATACCCAGGTAAGTGATTTAATATTAAAAAAATAAATCCAGGTATTTTACACCATTGGATTATAGACTTTAGTTAGAATTATTTTCAATGAAAAAAAGCTTTTAATTGTGGCTCTTTATTTTTTTCTTTTTTCATCGGGTCAAAATCCACCTTGACCTGTCAAAAATTTAATTTTTTCAAGATAAATCTCTAAAAGAAAATCATCTATAATTGTCTTTCCACTGCGGATTTTACATTCCATCCTATAATACTACATTTTTATTTTCTAGATTGAAATTTTAGAACACCGAAGTCGAAGCCTCTGGAAAAATAAATGCAAACCACCGCGCATACCCGTAGATTGTCATCTCCCTCATTGGCATTGAATTGTGATTTTCTCCGCGATATGATTCTGTATAAGGCATCTAGAAGTGGTCAGAACAATGGAAATTTTATAACTTAACATTTGTATTAATTCATTTTCTGATCCAAATTCGTATATTGCATTATAATTGGATTTATGTTATTCTTTCTGTTACATTCAAAAGTTTCCCGCAACCTAATAATATACTTGAACGATAGCGGTGGACACGTCCTGCGGTCCTAGTAGTTTATGTTCCCATTTTCCCTGTTTTGAAATGATACGATTTTTACTTGACTATTGGTACTCTTCGCATATTTTCTTTGCTCTGTTTCTACTCTGTCTAGATTTGATTTTTTTCTTTTGTGGTTCTTTAATTTTTATGTTTTTTCATTAGGTTTTTATCATAGATATTATTACGTTTTCTTTTATTTTGTCTAACTATGTATTTGATAGTTTTATTTATCTTGTATGCGTAACACATATATATATTCAAAGTTTCCAGTTGTTTACTGAACTGTAAGCTTTTAAAATTTATTATGAAAAAAAAGTATAAAAGAATAAAAATATTTGACATCCTACACATCAGTTTTATAATGTCTAACTTGAATTAAACCTTACAATTTGGCATCAATACAAGCTCTTTTAAAATTAACAAATCATTAACGTAAAACGTAGAATATTTATAAAATTATTTAAATTTCTTTAACTGCATCTGATCTCATAAACGATTACTCTAACATGGAAAGGTAGGGAAAAATATGAAAGTGATGTAAAACTGGACAGGTTTTAGTTTTATGAAAACAATTCTTAACAAATTCAATTATTTCTTATTTTGTTTCATGAATTACTTTTCACATACAGGAAAGAAAACCACTTCTCGTATACGAAGTATACAAAGAGAAAGTATTGTCCCACTGCTCAGGAAAACCCCTGGGCAGGGTTGTAGTAAGTGACAAGTCGAAGAAAAAGAGGTAAACTGGTATAAAATCAACCGTAACATTTAAGAAAGCACACTTCGGTAGGTGAGGAATTTTCATTCCTAGTATAAAGCGTGAAACGAGATCTCCGTCGGTCTCTGTCTACGCCAAATAGAAATAAAGCCCTTCCTTCACCCCCCCAAAATGCAGTGAAATATCCCACTCCATGACGCCCACCACAGGTGTCTTGGTGTCTAGGATTTTTCGTGGGTATGGTATACAGTATTTGTTATCTTCAAAAAAAATCTCAAACATTCTTGATGAATCTCGCAGTTTTAGACCATAGTGAGTCCGAAAACACATTCTTCTGGAATTATGTCTGTGTATCTTTTGAACAAGGTAATCCTTAGAACAGAGCTGAGTCTAGAACTGATTGAAATTTGGTATTGGTCTTGCATCACATTTTAGAATCCATCAAATTTTGATCGAAATCCTCAAAAGAAACGTTCGTGTGATGTGAACACTATAACCAAAACTTGTCAACTAGATGGAAAAAAAAAAATTTGGCACAGTTTTATCATTAGAATTGTAGATGTGTACAAAATTTGACTAAATCATTCATCAATTGTCTGCTCTGGTCAGGACTATATTCGCATGCAGGGAAGCGATAACCGAAACGGAATAACTTAGATACATGAATTTGGTGTAAACTTCTAACTCTAGATAGATCTGTAGTAAATCTTGTTTCAATCGGTCGAAAAAAGGTTTCAAAATGCATATTTGTGTCTTATCATAATTATGATCGCACAAAACGCACCATATTGCACTTGCCCGGCTAGGCATATTTTACTCCCTTTTTGTATTATTGCCCTGTGTCTTGCGGGTCTACCAGTTCAACAAAAATCTGAATGCTCTTGTCGGTACGGCCCTCGAAGAAGGTCTGAAATTTTATGCAGGGAGAAAGTTCTGGGGAAGACCAGCTTGTGAACTAAGCCGGATAGATGCCAGAAAATCTATATATCTCGCGTTCAGACAAATAAAGTGCATGATAATCACAAAACCCTTTGGATGGACTTATCAATCAATCAAAATTCGCATGAGTTAGCTCTGTGGTAGAGAGAGAGAGAACCTGCACCCAAACATCAGTAAGTCAACTGTGAGCTAGAGAAATCTGTAAAAATACCTTAACTATTTTATTATACCACGATCAAAATTAATCGAATTTAAACTGACATACATCTGAAACTATAGTTTTGACCTATAATCTTTACCTGAAAGACGAAGATGTATGTTTTTCTGTAAGTGGCTCCCAAAAAACACTTTATTTAGCTATACATGATTTGGCAACACTGGATCAGATTGTCTTCATTAGCAACCGTATACAACCAGCTGGAGTGATTCCCAAACTGATAATCTTGCCTCCCAAAAACGTACGTTTCCTCTCCCGGTGTGGATAAAAAAATTTCGAACCTACTAACTCCAGAACTACAATGACTTCGGGAAGGTTTTTTCATTGTAGATTATAGCGATTGGAAAATATTTAGTTAAGAATCCAAATTCAAAGAGATGCAGTACGATTACGATCTAGCACACACTTCCACTACTGGCTCATATGCAAAGTGACGTAATCCTTCCTTCATACAGAGATTGCTAACATATCACATGTGTTGAGAATGATTAGAAAAATTAATTATGCAATTTGAAACGCTTTTTTAACCGATTGAAATGAAAATTTGGACACACAGATCTTAATACTAATGTTAGCAACCGTCATACCAATTTTTATTTATCTAAGCCAAAAGTTAGTTTAGGAGATAAAATTCTTATCAGTATGCGATTATACAGTCAACCCTTCATTGGTTCCAAAATTGGATACGGACCCACATTCGTTGACTTGTAAAACTAAAAAGTACAAATTTATCCATCTAGCTATTCCAGTTTTTTAGAATAATAGTAGTTCACATGAACTCGGACACAGACGGACTCTCCTGTACTTGTCCCCAAAATTGAGCAGAAAGCACAAATTATGAAAGATCACATACCACTATTCCTGTAGCTTTAATAGTTTTGACTTATCGTGTTCATCGACACAAGACAGATCATAATCCAAAATTGTGTTTTTTTTCGGACTCAGAGAGATAGAAACGTGGAGATTGTCAAAAATCTTGAGTTCAAATTTTTTTGACGACATTAAATATTTCCCTTGTATACCTCTGTATATGAGAAAAAAAGATGTTTCGGTTTAAACTGACTGTTGACAACATGAATTTCAAACCGGTTGTTAAATAAAATCGAAATAATTAGAGAAGTAGAATTCAACTGAAAAACTGAATCAAAAGTTTTGAAGGGAGTACAGGAAGAAGAAATAATTTTTTAAGATGCCATAACTCTGAATTCAGAGCGTGCATAGATGAGTTAATGTTTTATGGTCTTTTTTATTGAATTAAAAAAAAAGAATAAAAAACATTTTCTTAAAAAACTTTCATTAGTGTACAAAAAGTAATTCTTTAAATCAATTATTTTTCTACATTTTAGTCTCGTGAATCTAGATATTATAAATATTACTTCTTTTTGAACAAATTACAATTAACAAGCAGAGGTGCATTATATGGCAAAAAATAAATAACAGATCATACTGTTCAGATATTAGTTCTGATATTATTAAAATATCTATCATCATGTACTCTATTTTACAATATTTGAACGAATTGAAAAGAATGAAAATACCTGTAATAACATTTTATCCTTGTATACTATACCGCAATGTTCCATCTGTGTGTACAATACTTTGCAAATAACGTTTAACCGTTGGAACTGTACCCAAATTTTACATTATACGACGCACATGTACCTGCGCAAGTAAAATATGTCCTAGTTAAGCATCAGGAAGTGAAATGCATTAAGTCTTTTACATCATCAAGAGTTATTATTTTTAAAATTATTTTTTGTAGAAGAACTGATAGGACGCGCAGCGTACTAAATTGTATGAGCAAAAAACGAACCACGTTTTGCGTAAAAGACGCGGCGTGTGAGTGAGCAGGGGGGCAGAGCCCTGGTAGTAATAAAGAATTTATTGTGATTGCATTATTCATTAATTTCCAGAACAAAACTAAAAAAATAAAGAAATTTAGTTACAATTTATGCAGAAAAGTCGTTTTGGCACGGCAATATTTTCGCTATAAAGAAATTGATCAGAATTAAAAGAACGAAGAGATGCAGGTAGAAAAAATAATTGTGCTTCAACAAAATTAACATTAATTTTTTAATTAATTATTTAAAATAGATTAGTTTATTTTAAAATTAAACAACGTTCCTAACTTGGGAGAACGTATCGTAACCTGAGAACACAATGAGCCGACACATCCAAGTTCAGTTTTCATCTATAATTATAAAATGGGACATGGTGTGTGTGTCGTTATGGGTCTCAAAAGGCGAGTCCGAACGAACTATCGCACTTACAACCTTGAAATTGGCACACAGGTAGTAGTAATGGTCGATTGAATGCACTTCACAGTTAAAATTTTAAAATTTAATCTAGTAAAAATTTTATGTTATGTGTTGTTTTGTGTTGATTGCTTTTGCACCATTCTCTAATAGAATAGTTTCGAAGAAAGTTTACAACAAAAATATATACACCATAGAAAGAGGTATGGATTTCGCTCCAATGAAGTTGGTTTTGAATTTTCTAATGTATCTCTAACGAATTTTGAGAAATTTTGTTAAAAAATAGTCGGTTTGGTATCGGAATGTTATTTTGTTTTTAAATTTGTTGCATCCGGACTTTCTAATAACACCATTATTTCAATTTTTTTTCAGCTTTATAACAGAACGGTTCTATCGGATTTTAAAACAAGAACGGTTAAAATATCTTTCAAGTTTTTTTTTAAATTAATTTTTTCTGGACAGCGAAGTTATTATCTCGATCGAGTTCTCGCGCGCTCTTGAACGTTGCCGCAATTCTTTGATTGGCGGACGCGTCGGAGATACGTCAAGGACCTTCACCTGAATGAATTACTTCTGGATTATTATTTGATTCAATTTTTAATACCATTTGTAATAATCATTTTCAGTGTCAATTTTGTAAATTATTGTTTTGGATTAACGTACTGGAACTGAGGGCGAAAAAAAAAGCAGGAAAAATCTCCAAATAATGAGTATCTTTAGTTTCAAAACTTTTCTCATGTCATTGGGCGTTTTTTTTTTTTTTTCATTCATTTTGTTAAAGTGTGATTCCATCAGGTAACTGCCATAAAGCGCGTACTCAGCATAGTCTTAATATAGCAATAAAAGTCATTGTGGGTTTTGTATGTTTGTATATATGTATTTGTATCTAAACCACGAGCTAACTGATTTCAACCAAACTTTGCACACTTATTAATTAAGACTAGTGAGATTACTGTCAATCTTTTAAAGCGCGCTAATTAAACATCAGTTAATTAAGCAAAATTAACCGAAACCGTTTTTCCGCTTGTAAAGTTCGAGCAAATTATCCCTCGAAATATTTTTTATACCATCTTTAAAGTTCAAAATTTTACCTTTAATAAGATATAATTTTATATCTGTGACATTTTCCTTCAATTTGTATTAATTTTTTCAAAATTTAAAAGTGACATGCAAACGATTTTAAAAATAAATCAAATGATATAGAATTGATACTGATCGATGAGTTAGTAGGCAACGGTAATTACTTTATCATTTTTTTTTCTCATGTTTTATTTTTTCAAATATCGTTTGGTCAATGTTTTCTGGTTCTTAAAGCACCTCTAAAGTGATCTAATTGATTAAAAAATACTACAGTTCATATCACCTGCCATTTTTACCTTGCGTTTCCGAAGAAATAAAAATCCTAATAATATGATAATGAGAAAAGTGAATGTCAGTCTGTTTGTTACGCTTTTCATACCAAATTTACACGTGGAATAACTTATTTGAATGTCAAACATCACGTGTGATCATAGCAAGACAGCCATGATATGGTGATCTTTTCGAGAGTAAACAAATAATTTATTTAATGGAATAATAAATGTATCTATTCAACTCGACTCGCTTGATTTTTCATTTTTCTGAGTTTGAGTCTATTTAATTTTATTGATTTATACTTTTCCATATCAGATTTTATTCCAAGAAGCTCGATAAATTGACGCTCGAGACAGAAATTGATAGATATAATATACCGTCAGAGAGTTTTAGATTAAAATTTAGAAACCAAAGTTTATTATGTAACTAAAGGAAAATATGCGAGATATAGTATTTGTTTTATATATTCTTTAATGGTAGAAGTGATGACATATAGCATGATGGATGGTACATTAGATTAAGGGGTCTATTGATACCATTGAGGTACAATGATGTAATTTACGTAACGGAGAATATATGAGGAATAGAGAAGTGGAATTAGTAATTTTGGCACTGATCAATGAAAGTTTAGTCAGATAAATAAAAAAAAAATGTTACAAATAAATATATCCTTAGAGTTCTTGAACTCCTTTAGAATTGTCAGGGTACCTTCCGACAAGCTGATATTAAAGTCTGAGAAATACTATTGATTGTAATCTGATGTACCGAGATGCGCACTAAGAATGGCTGGAACAAATTTCACACCTAGGTCCAAACTGTCGTGAGAGTGTTGTAAAACGAAAGTGTTTTTAATTTCACGTATTGATAATACCGAAGGATCTTTACCATCCATTTCAAAAGGTAGGCTCAGGCCATGGACATCCAGAGTGGTAGGTGTACATTTGAAACCATATTTTCCCTATGGCAACAATATTGGGTGTTCACGTGTCCAGACCACAAAACCTCTTACGATCCGTGCAAAAACGAGTATACAAAAACTAAGTAGTAGCATAGATAAACAAATACTAACTAAATACAACACCTCTTAGTCGTCCAAAATGTATTATCATCAAAAACTCTTGATTTCCTTTCAACATGTAACGAAACATTTACATCTGTGAATTTAAAAATTTAATACTTCAAATTCTATTAGCAGAAGCCGACGGTTACAGCTAGTAAGAAATAAAAAATAAAAAAATCACTGGTCTATTCATGACTATTTTTAATGGACGTTAAAAAGAATTTAAATTAACTCGAGTAATTAATATTTCAAAATTAGGAAAGTTAAAAATTCTTTTCTCTATCTACATAATATAAAGCAGCCAAATAAAGCTTTCATTTCAAACCAGTTATACTTAAAAATTCTTCTCTGCAAATTTTTTCGATAAAAGTACTTTCAGTAAATGCATAGGAATGCACGAAATAATAACCATTCATTGTATCGTTCACTAAAAGTGACCAAGATTCATTAGATTTCTTACACCTTTTGAAATTAATGGAATTTGCAGAAATTTTTCACGATACATTCTGGACGATCTTCCAGTTCTTGAAATATGTATCTTTTCGAGATAAGAATTATCAGAATTTTAAGAGACCTGTACCATGCCGCATTCTAAATCCTCGTTTTCAGCTGTGAAATTCAAGATAGTTATAAAGTTCTTTGACTCGAAACACATCTTCAATAGTATGTCCTTCATCTGATAAAAATTAAACTCACATGTTCTCTAATTTGTACCATTTCGCAAAATAATCCATCAGTAAAACTTTCTCATTTTTACAATATATTCTTTATCTGATGAAATTTAGCACACGTGTACTTTAATCGTGCCATTTCATTTTTGTAAGAACGATATAATCCTCTCGAACTTAACAACGGGCCAAGTGTCGTTGTGTGAAGAATTGACAAACAGACAGACAGATTTGCTCGTTGACAGATTTCGTCCATCAGATTTGTCCCCAAATTTGATGACATATCTAAAAAATTTTGTAAAGACCTCACACCAAATTTCATCTATATAAGGTATTCCGTTTCCGAGCTATCCTTTTCAAAGATAGACTTGTGCAGGGAAACGCAATTCCAAAATTCTTCTTTCTTTGAATCGGAGAGGTCTAGAACGTTTCCCTCAAAATCAGCTTTTGGATTATCACAATTTTATTCCAAGTGCAAGTTATAGCAAAGAGTTCCAGCGTTTCATTAAATTTGACTCCGCTTCAGAATTAAAACAAGTTGTACTTGTGTTCCTTACGTTCAAAAATATCATATTTAATTATCCATCTGTTATTGAATTTATTCAATTTAAATAAATTTTAATTTTGGAACAAAGAAAAAAAAACTGTTGATGCTGGTGCTCTTTATTTTCGAAAATCTTTCTGTTAATGACCTTACGCATATTTTAGCTTCCTTTTTTCGTATTGAATATTTAAATTGTAGTTTATAATTTTTTAAATTTGTTTCTCAACAGAAAAATGGTTGTGATGTTAGTAAAATTATATTAGGTTGAAATTATTATTTTATGCAATGTAGCATTCCTCCCAACCGTCCATCAAATGCAAAATGAACTTCGAATTTAATTTAATAAACGTTTATCTTTAACTCGAAACATTTCCATGGCTTTGTACTAAAAAAAAAATTCAAAAAAATTACTTAAATTCCTTAATATTGATAAGATTTACAACCCCACTCACATTAATTGGTAAATCAGCAAAATTTTGGTTCTTTTCTATTTGCAAACATCAATTTATCATAATATAAACCAACAACTTTATTTGAAGATTCTCTGAGTTGTGTCTTTATAACAGGTTAATAAGAGTTTTTTACCTCCACTCATATGAGAATAATGTGATGAAATGTTCTTTTTTTTTTTCGCCCTCACGTGCTCTTTACAAAAAAAAGTGAGTATAGAAAAATTCTAAATGATACAATAATAACGATACAGCTGTTGCATATTATATGCCTTTTATCGTCTTAAAATTCTTGGTAACTTTTTCTTGGTGTATAAGCAAATTCGTTTTGAAAGAATATTCTGAGCTGCACATTACTGTCGCTTAAAAGTAATACCACTTACTCAACTTTTGAAGTTTCAAAGAAAAAATACTTAATTTTCGTATGCTACAATGGATATCACTGAGGTTTTAACATCTGATATAAACATAAGACCACATTCTCCCACCATATATGAAGAAAATTAGAAATTTGTTCTGGTTGCAAAAAATTAAGTTTTTTCTTCCTCTGAGATTTCAAAAAAATTGAGATAGGTGGAAAAGTGTTTGATAAGTGATGATTTAAATAATTCACATTATCTGGTGGTGCACCAAGGAACTTCCGAAAGATTTGTAATGTAGTCACGAAGAAATGCTGACTTTGCGTGACTGTGAGATCATCATAAATGGGCGACCCTTGGCATACTTGTCAGACGACCCCAATTACTGAAACCTCTACGCCTTCACTTTATCTGTCAAGGAACGAGAAACCATTGATTTGGATCCAATTGATCCTCAGCCCTTACTCAAACGCACGTTTCCACTCATACATTACGGCTGGATTTACGAAAGAGTTTCTATAAGAAACATCTTGGAGAACTGGTGAGAGGTCACAAGGCAGGTTCAGAGGAGAACAATTTCTCCAGAAGAAATTGTCCTAGTTGAGTCACAACGAACAAAAATAAATTGGTATTTGGCTCAGGTGATTGAAGAATTGTCTTGACAAGGACAAAGTGGAACTTGTTGCAAGACGCAATAGCCAATGGTGCAATCATACGACCCGTTCAACGAATTTATTACTTAGAAGCTATTTCTGGTGAAAATCAGTGAAGTGCCTCGGGAAGAAAAAGTTACACTCAGAACCTCGACCTAGTCATGCCAACGCTCCAAACAGCAAAGTATCATTCAGAAAACGGAGGCAAACACCAGAACTGGAACCCGTGATGCCTTTGTTTCAGAGAGAGCAAAAGTTATCCTATATGGTCGTCGAGATGCCTGTAAACGAATAAACTTGTGAATCACTAACGAATTAACTTCCCGTTTTTTTTGTTGTTTTTCATTTTGTATCTGGTATAAGTTCTCCCCAAGCAATACAAAAAAAGTGGGAGTAGTCGTGAGCTAATGAGCTGTTTTATATTTTAATCTTTAATTATGCTATAATTTTTGAATTTCTTCTGGCAACAAAAATATTTATGAATTCAGTTTTGATAGAATATGGTGTTTTGAAAGGTGAAAATACTTGCTTAAGGAAATAAAGTTTTATTTTATATTTTTTTATTGCGAACCTCTAATTATTTTTTTATTTCTATTTTATACGGCGTGACCATGCAACATTATCTAACCAGCAATTCCCTAAAAGATCGTCGTTTTAGCAAAAAAACACGACCTATCTCACTTTCTTGACATTTCAAAGAGGAAGAAAATATTCAATTTTTTCGCACACAATCTATCTAAATAAAAAGAGGAAAGTATGTGTGTCTTTTTTTGTTCTCTATTGCTCGCCTACACCTTTGCACATGGGGACCAAATTTGAATCGGTGATGGATTAGGACAAGAGGGGATAACTGCCGTAAAATATTTTAAAATTGAATTAGGTTTTATTTATTTAATTAAATAGCGAAAATTGTTCTTTTAGACTTTTTCGCCAATAACTCTGAAATAATTATCGTACAAAATGAAAACTATTTTACCTCCCTTAAAGAGCAAAATATTATCTTTTTAATGATACTAATTTAATTGTTTCACAAATGTGTTCACCAATTTTAATAACCATTTCAGAATTCATTTAACTCAATTTGTAACAATGCTTTCTCTTTGTTATAAAATCAAATTCAAAACCAATTTATAGTTTTATTCAACTTATTCACGTGTTTTTACCACTGTTAAAATTATGATAAGAAAATATTGCTTTTTGTCACTGACTCCAAGACTCTTATAACGAGCTTCGCAGAAGGGGTTTTAGTCAACATGTCTTTGAACATATAAACTTTGCTATTTTGTTTTGAGAAACCTAGCGTGAGTTGGTTCCCAGGCTGTAAAAAAGACTGATTCTTTATGTTTCTATACTTGATTGGAACCACTTTAATTTTAAGAATCAAGGGAATAAGAGTTTCAAAAAAGCGCACTTTTCTCTTATCTTATAGCTAATTGATTCTCAATTTTTGCCCCTGGTGGTGGCGCCCAGGGCACTCTGCCCTTACCTGCCCCACCCTAGTTACGCCACCTGTCTCTTTTTCTTATCCTAATGCAATCTAAGTACCCCAATCACATCCCCACGTGTTGGTAGAACGATTCAGCTGAGCGCATTTGACTGCCAATAATGAGACACTTGACCTCATTTCCAATTTTAAATAAATTTATCTAACCCAATAAGTAAATATACAACTTTTAATAAACGAAACACCCCCAAAAAAACCCTCTTAAAAAATTTAAATAAAAAACGCACAAAAATTAATGGAAAGGATATCGAGTTTCAGGCGAAACACACTCAAACCAAGGTCGGATTTCAGCGATTTTGCTACGCTAACCATAATACAAAATGAACCTTTTCCAAGAGAGCGATCGTATTTTGCTTCTACCAGCCGACAAGTAATTAGCGACATCTGTTATTATAATTATCTTGATTATCATCAATATATTATATGCAGTATCGTTGTCATATTTTCACATTTTTAGAATTCTCCAGAATGTTTAATCGAGCCTTTAAACTTAGACAGTAAAGAATGATATATTTTACATTGAAGATTGTCCTGAGGGACTTAGGGAACTGATGGCAAACTATTTTTGTATTAAGAATACGTAACAGTAAGATGAACTTAGAAATGGTATTGTTAAATGTGCATAATATTTAGGAATTTTCGTAATTAGCACAATTTGGGAAGATATAAACTTTCTTAAAAAAATTTTTCAATCTGTTTTTGGCTTATACATTCAGAGTTTTCTCATTATATTATACTGACACTTACAGAGAAGATGACAATATGTTGTAGAGAAGTTAGTTAAAAATTTGAAAACTTTTTGAACTATGAGAATTTTAGTAAATACTGATTTACGCATGCGCGAAACATAGTGTCAATTTTTTCTTTCACAACCTTGATATATAGGGAAATTATATAACAAAAAATTCAGCTCAATATCATTAGTATTCGAAAGATATCGGCATTATTGGAGAGAATTTTAGCTCCTGGCGAAGAGGAGCTAAAAGATGACGGGCTGTACACAAATTGATATTTTTAAACTTATATCTTTAAATAGTTATATTGATTGTATAGTGGTTAGAATTTGCTGAATACCCATGAACACATCTAATATCTGTAATCTACGTAATATTCTCATAAATATATATGTAGAATTATTAAAGTATTTTAAGAAAAGAAATTAATTAGATAAAAAAATCGTTGGTATAAAAAAGAAATATATTTTAAAATACTGTTTGGTTGTAAAATCTGAATAGTAACTTGTTAATAATCATGTAAATAATATAATTAAAGTTATAAATTTTTATTTTATAGTGCCTAATTAGCTGGAATTTGCTATAAGTAATTGATAAGTTCTTTGGTATTCAGCAATCTTAACCAATATAAATTCAATATAACTATTTAAAAAATATAAGTTTAAAAAAATATCAATTTGGGTACAACCCTCATCTTTAGCTTCTCTTGACAGGAGCTAAAATTGCTTGTTGTAATGCCGATATCTTTCTGAATAATTAATGATAATGAACTGAATTTTTATATGTTGCGCTATATATCTGGTTTTAAATCTGTGAAAAAAAATTAATTATGTTATCGCGCAGTAAAACATTATTACTAAAAAATGTCATAATTCCTGCAATATTCAAAACTTTTTTCAAATTTTTTACAAGATGCTTCTCCACCATATCCTTTCTGTGAGTTTCTGTATAATATAACAGACAACTCTGCATGTTATAAGCTAAAAAACAGGTGGGGAAATTTGAGACTTTTTTAGAAAACCTTATATCTTCCCAAATATTTAAGCTGAGTTTACGAAAACCTAGTAACTATTATGCACATTATACATAACCATTTTGAAAGTTTCATCGTGTTATCAGTATTCTGTGAAGGGTGGTCAAAAAACTTTTTGCCTTCATCAGTTTGTAGACGGTCCCCCAATTGCCCCTGAGACCGAATCTTCAATGCAAAATGAGTTATTGTCTATTCTTTACATGCCCGAAGTTTAAAGGCAATGAGTTAAACCATTCCGAGAAATTTAAAATGTGAAAATCTGCAAGTGTCCGGATACTTTTGGGCATATAGTGTATGTATGTCACATTATATCCTAATTATTTCGTTTTTTGACTTGTGTTAGTTTTTCGATTTTCAGAATAAGGTCACAGTGTCGTCTGTCATTTCTGCTGCAATAGATGAAAAAGGGTCTATACTCATAATTTTGTTTTTTTCATTGCAGGTCGGAAAATGTTTTGTTTTTTTTCATTGCATCTTCGGATCTTAATACACACGGTGAATGTACATATTTTCCGAAATGAAGTAGCTGTGATTGATTCTTAGCTTAGACATGGTAGAGGACAGACGTTCGTTTAGCAGCTCTTGTTAGACAGCATCTTGACCCCCCCACTTGTCTCCGACCAGACCGGTTTTTTGCTTAGATTCATTCTACTGCGCCGTGCTGATCTCCTCTTCGCTTTTCCCCCTTCTGGGGTAGAATTGATTTTTCTTTTTCTCGCCAAGGTTTTCTCGCTTGGCGAAAATGCCGCTACCCGTCACTATTGACGACATTGAGAATGAAGTATTTAATGGCATTTCAGACCTGGCCTATTGTGATTGCCTAATCATTTTACTTAGTAGATTTGGAAAAACGGATAAAACCATACAACTAATGGATACCATAAGGAAGATTGCTATGGACATCAGCGATGGTAAGTGGCAATTTTCACAAACTACTAACGATGATTCTGTGTCTAACCAAACTAATCAAAACTCTTTGGACGAGGTACTAACACCTAATATTAACCAAATGATGGACATTGAACAAACCCGCGAGGAAGTAGTAGTTGAAATACACGAACGCCCAAATGAAGAAAAAATGAATAAAACTAATGAAAAGCAGTTGAATAACAGCAAGATTAGTAATAACCCAGCAATTTACACTGGACCCCAGATCATACAAAACGCTAACGGAAACCTCGATGACGGATTCCAATTCCAGAGGCAAAGACAGAAGCACAAAAGAAATCTTTCAGGAACTATCCCCACTGCCAAAAAACCTAATATGGACAATCCTCCCACTATTGAATTAAAAAACAAATACAACGGTCTTCAAAATCAAATTGAACGATTAACCAATCCCAACATTCCTCCGGTCGTTATGAAACGAACCGAAAATTATAAGTTAATTCTTAACAGAATAATCGATGTACAAAAAATCAAATGCAGAGTTAAGCCCACAGGAGAGTTTTTTTTTTACATGTATTGTGAAACGGAGAAAGACCACAGGTCACTTACAGAATACCTTGATTCGGAATCTCTTGAATATTACGTGATCGCATCGCTAGCAGAAAAACCAACTAAAGTGGTTATCCACGGTCTAGACATCGATTCCTCCAGCGATGACATCAGAGAAGAACTCACAATGAAAAATTACAGAGTGGACAAAGTCCACCAATTTAAGAAATTCCGTACTAAAAAACCGATTCCAGTCTTCCAAGTACATCTCCTCCCCACTGAAAACTTGAAGGAAATATACGAAATTGATACCTTACTTCATATGATAGTTACAATTGAACCCTACCAAAGGAAATCCATCGGGCAGTGTTTCCACTGTCAGGCATTCTCCCACGTGGCATCCAAATGCAAAATGATCGTAAAATGTGTAATCTGCGCAGAACAGCATGATTCTAGAAATTGCCCCCCAAAAAATATTGAGAACCCAACCAAAAAATGCGCAAACTGCGGAGGACCCCATACGGCATCTTACAGAGGATGCCCCAAATTCCCAAAGATAAAAAATAACGAAGTAAGAAAGGAATTCTCCTACGCAGCAGCAGCAAAAACGGCAATTATCCAAAACAACCCCCAACCTACTGCGCGGCACACCGCACCAACCCACAACCCTCAGAGCACTGCACTGCCAAATTTCGCACAACTCAAGGACGACTTCTCCGACGTATTCAGACTCTTGAACCACCTCAAAGCCATAACCCAAGCTATTCCCAACATCAAAAACCTTCTGAACAAACTGGACAATGAAACCAGCATTGAAAACAAAATTTTCCTAATAGCCGAAGTATTCAACCAAACCTCCTTCCCCAGCACTAAATGACTCCGCACGAACCAGGCCTTCGTATTTGTTCTTGGAATGCAAATGGATTAAAAAACAAAATTAATGAACTTAGAGATTTTGCCACTAGGATGAATCCTGACATAATAGCAGTTCAAGAAACCAAACTTCGTTTCACAGACAGAACCCCCATAGCAAACTACACATTCTACTCTACCCCCAGCAGAACAGGAAGAGACATACGAGGAACCGGGATTTACATCAAAAATAATATTCATCACACCCATTATCCTAATCCTTCCCTCAGACAAATTGAAAGCACCATCGTCACTATCCATCAGCCAACCTCCCAAGATAGCATCAACATCATCTCTATCTACCTCCCCAACGGCAGTGACTCCTCTTTCATCTACGACGTTGAAGCTCTTATACAAACTAATTACAGAACCATACTTATAGGAGACTTCCAACGCTAAGCATCGCACCTGGAATTGTGATAGAGCCAATCCCTCTGGGATGCGGCTAAACTCCTACTCAAGAAAGCTCAAACTCAAAATCATTGCGCCTGACCACCCTACCAGAATCGGTAAAAATTCTAACAACATCACTGACTTCACCATAGCAAGGAACATAGATTACCAATATTCTATAAAAACTATCACAGACCTCACAAGTGACCATCTTCCAATTCTGCTCCATCTCAACACTAAAAAAATTAATGTCGAAGAAAACTACCGCCTGATCCCCCACTAGAAAAAATTTCGAGACTATCTCATCACCCAAACCAACTATCATTCTAAGATCAACACTAAACCAAAAATCGAAAAAGAAACTAGCCGACTAACGGAAGATATCATCAACGCCTATAAACTCACCGCAAAAATGAGAAAAAACGACTCCTATGAAACTCCCCCAGAAATTAGAGCCCAAACAACACACACCAATAGACTACGAAAAATTTGGCAACGCACTAAATGGCCTCAAGACAAAAAAGCCTACAACAGAGAAAAGGAAAAACTCTCTAAGATGTGGAAAGAGCACAATAACAACTCCTGGCAAAAAAAAATCACCAACGCTAATACCGAAGATAAAACCATTTGGAACTTAATTAAAACCTACACCGGTGAAAATTACAAGATCCCCCCTCTTAGGGGAATTAACAAAATTGCTTACAGTAATCAAGAAAAAGAGGAGGAAATCGCCCTAAGTCTTCAAGATCAATTCAAGCCAAACAAAATCAGAGACAAGAATAATGACAAAACAGTAAGGAAAACTGTCAAGCATTTTATAACATCTCCTCCGAACAGTACCATCGAACCATGTTCCCCTAATGAAGTCAGAGAGGCCATCAAAGCACTAAAAAAAAAGAAAAAGCCCAGGCGAAGATGAAATAACGAACGAAATGCTCAAGAACCTCCCTAGAAAAACCCTCTATAGAATCACCAACCTTACCAACGCAATCCTCCGACTCCAATATTTTGCTAACAGCTGGAAAAATTCCATTATCATTCCAATCCACAAGCCTGGAAAAGACCCCTTCAATCCCACCAACTACAGGCCTATTAGTCTCCTATCCTCACTCAGTAAAGTCGTAGAAAAAATTATCCTCAACAGACTCAAACCAAAAGTTGAGAACCAACTCATCCCCTACCAATTTGGATTCCGTAAGAACCACTCAACAGTTGCCCAACTACTACGCATGACATAAATTATTAAACAAGGTTGGTCTGAAAGTAAAGACACCGGTGCAGTATTCCTAGACGTGGCAAAAGCTTTTGACAAAGTTTGGACCAAAGGACTAATATACAAACTTATTCAACTAAATATCCCGGACGCACTCACCAAACTTCTCATCTCATATCTCTCCGACAGGAAATTTAAAGTCAGAGTTGGCAGATCCCTCTCTACCTATAAAAACATTAAAGCCGGCATTGCTCAAGGATCCATTCTAGCTCCTCTCTGTTACAACATCTTTATCAACGACATTCCCAGAACATCCAGAACACAACTCTATCTCTTCGCAGATGACATAGCCATTCTCAGTACAGCAAGAAACTCCACTACTATCCTTAACGACATCCAACGACACTTAAACCAACTCGAAGAATGGCTAATTAAATGGAAAATCAAAGTTAACGTCGAAAAAAGTCAAGCAGTATTCTTCTCCAGAAAAAAAAAAAAAAAAACCCTCTGCACCCACCCTCAACAATCAAATCATTCAGTGGCAAAATCAATCTAAGTACCTTGGAATCATCCTGGACCAAAGACTTACCTTCCGACCCCATATCGAGTACATTAAAAACAACTACAGAGCAGCCAAAGCCCGTCTCTATCCTATCCTCAACAAGGACTCCAAAATGTCAACGAAAATAAGCTCTCATCTACAACATTCTCAGACCCTCATCTCCTATGTAGTACATTTGTATGACACATTTCCAAACTGAAAGCCTGCAAAATGTCACCTAAGACAAATATCTAAGATGTCTGGTTCGTGCGCAATAAACTAGTCAAGATCTCAAGATCCTAACTCTGGACTTCTTCAAAAATTAGTAACTTCCTCTTCTTCAATAGAATTGACAATATGGACAATGTTGTAATCCGCTCCATCCCCCAAGATCCTTTTTCACCCTGTCAACAAACGTAGAGCGAGAAGACTTCTTACCTCAACGCATCTCTCCTCAATACCACAACAGAAAAGACCTTGAAAGAACCAGTTTTCATCCCTTCTAGTACTTGTTTCTTCAACCCGCAAGCACTGATCACGCATTCCTACTACGCAACTTCCGCTCTCAGAATCTGTTTCGACCACTTTTCGAACGTTTTTCTTCACCTGCTGATCGGCCTGACTACAGATCTTCTGGCAACCCTCCTGTCTCGACCTTGAACGCTGTTTACCTCGCCGGACTTCCAGAAGCGACCATGTCTCACCACTACTGCTCCTTTGAGCTACTCATAAACTCTCGCTTTCTCTCGGAACGCTTAAACCCGTTTTTTTCCCCTCATAACTTAATCGACTGTTCTTAATTACTTATGTAATCTTATTATTATTATTATTTTCCTTATTTTATTTACATTTTTTTTAAAATTTCCTCTTCTCCTTTTTTATTATTTTTTTTCTCCCTCTTTTTCCTTCTTCTCTCCTTAATATTATTCAGCACAGAGTCATTAAGTTAGTGTTATGTCACTTTCCTTACAGCAACAAGCTATGGAATGGAGATTATAGGTCCCTGACCCAGGCTCTCCGTCAAAAAGCTATTATCGGTGTGGCATTCTGTTCAGAGTCAAAATGGATTATCAAGGTTGTATCGTCTCATAAATAAATATAAATAAAGAAGATGTTTATAAGGATACAGTAATCAAATTTATGACGGAATTTAAAGCATTAAAGAAGGAAACAAACACAAAGTTCAACTCTTAACTTACTTCAACAAATACTTTCATTTCTGGTTTCTCAAATATTGCATTGGTTATTTCACTGCCGGTAATAACGGAGAAGCAACTGAAATGCGTTCTGCTGTTGTCCCTCAAGGAGATGGCTCTGAGGGGGGCTGTCCTTTTGCGGAGTGGATCAGATGTTTTAGCTTCCATTTTGAAATTCAGATATGATGGGTTTGTTACCAAGGAAAGTAAAAAAGAATGGAGAGAAACTATTGAACCTAAGATTAAAGATAAAGTGTTGAAACTGCAGTTACCCAAATCGCTTACGAAGCAGATGACTGATGTAAGTAGACCTATTGGTTTACAGTTAAAAAGATGGCAAGAGAGCCATGAAGGTTATTTTTGAGATTCATTTGATATAGTTTGTTCACCTGATTCGGCAGGACTTTGTTGGACTACAGCAGAAACTATAGATAATAAAAAAACAGCCGAAGAACTCGTACGTTGAGATCGGTTAGGTGTTGATTACCGTTACAAACTAGCCTGTTGCTACTGCTTGGAAAATTACATTCGCCTTCTTTGGGAAGAACTCCCAGAAGAGATGAAAGAGCATTTCTACAACAAAAATGTCACTTCGCCATTTCTGGAGGGGTTTTTTTTTGCCTCACATTCTTAGAGGAGAACTCTCTAATTTAGATTTCTTGTTGGGAACATCGGACAGAAATCTGACCACCAGATTCAGCAGAAAACGGCAATAAAATAGCAGTTGAACATTTTTTTCACAAGTTAACGCAGGAAGAGAGAGAAGCTTCTTTAATGAGAACTGCCCTCGCTGTGCTAGCAAATCCCAATGTCCCATATATTGAAAAATAAAAAAAATCCGATGTCTCGTGTTATTTGCTATCCTTATTGACTACTTAACAGCAGATGGAAATATTTTAGTCGCGACCTATCGACGTTATTTTGTGTTTCCTTGCTTGACCGCGGCAAGATCTTTTCATTGAGAATGCAAACTTCATCTGGACTTTTCTTTCCCCAATCCGCTACGGCGCTCTGCTACGGAAGATGGTTTTTAAATTTAAAAATTCATATCACTATTTTCCGAAATTGTTTCAGAATTTTTTTATGCAGAGTCCTCTCGATTAAAAAAAATATTTTGTAGATCGAGAATCTGGGTTAGATGGTATTAGAGCATGTCTTTTTCTGTCTATATTTTTCGCATCTGAAGATTCAGAATCTATCGAAGTAATGTTCAGAAATGTGGATGCGGCAGACAGAGTAAAGCTTGTAATTCATCGTTGTGCTTTAGAACTTTTTTTCAATTACATGTGTAGGGACGGATGGCAAATGGTGGAAGTGTGTCTGCGAGAGCCCGCTCTATCCAAAGAAGACAGGGAGAGACTGAAGAAGGCTTTCGTGGAGTATCTTGAAATTGATGAAACACAACTAATCAAATGGGAAAATTGGATGATCAAAAGATTCTTCGAGATCCTCGATGAAACCGATGCCAGTCCTGATTAGGAAAAGAAACCTCAGGAGCGTAAGCTAGAAAACTAATGTGCAGAATAATAGACTTTATTTAGTGCTGGGAGAAAACAACCAAAATATGGTATCTTGGAGTTGTTGTGATGGTCACATATTTTGAAATTGTAATGAATGAATGTTAATTTTTTTCTGAATCTCAAATGCCTTTCAAAATAATTGGAATATTTTCTTTATGGTAACTTAATAAAATGTTAAGAATTATTTTTACTCAGTGTTATTTTTAATATTGAATTGAAGATTGGAAATAGTCTTGACTTTTTTCTTTCTATTACTGAAAATAGAACAGTCTCTCAAACTATAGCACATGAGATGTACCACTAATGGCTCATTGCATAGTTTTAGATGATACAGTTTTTACACAAAAGAAAATTTGATTCACAAAAACATTTGAATGGTATAGATTTAAAATGTGTTATATTTTGATTTTGCACATTTCATTTATGCTTCATTGATTTTTAGTAGAAAATGCGTTTATGATAGTATATATATTTTTGATTTTTACTTATGTCTAGAACTACAAAATGTCACACTTCCAAGTAGGGTTGTGCCGATTTTCGATTTATCCAAAAAAAAAAAAGAAATCGATTTTTCGGTGTGAATTCTTTTAATAATTAATATATCGTTTGAATAAAAAAACTAAACTAACTCTAAACAAAACAAGCTTTTTTATTTAGATGCATGACCTGATATTTTTTTTTAAATAAACCAATGAAAATTTTAGAATATTCGTAGTTTAGTTTATTACCCGCTACCACTTATGAAAGTATATTTAATCATAGGCTTAGAAATCGACAAGAGCCTGTAATACAATTTTTTTTAGAAATGAATAAAAAAATAAATCACATGCAAGATGCATTTAATGAAGGATGCTACATTACATAACGAAATTCGGACGGATTCTTTCTTTTTCAATGCAATCATAATAAAATGCCGAAAAGAAAATAATATTTATATGGAGAACTGCATAAAAAATTAGGAAGGAATATAACCCATGACAGCCAATAAAAGATTCAAAAGAAGCCATTGGCCTTGACGCAAACGGAATCACTTTTAGGGTGTTCCAGTGATTGAATGAGAACTCACTCACTTTTAAACCCCAACGATATATTCAATAACATCGCAATATTAATTTCACTCCCAACTGTCAGATATCGATATCATACCGAGTTTCCACTCTGAA
>BGPR01017633.1:0-23615 GCA_013235015.1 Araneus ventricosus | reverse complement strand
CTTCATCCTTCATAATTAGTTCGAACGGAAGTTCCTGATAAATGGGAGGAAAAGTTTACATTCTGGAAATCGAAAATACACTTAAATTTGCTTCCCTAATTCAAACTTGTTCACCATATTTAACATTTTGTGTACCCATAATTTATTCCAAGGAAACTCTAAAAAAAACCTAATACAAATTTAATTCTGATCTACAACTGTCTTACTAGAATTTCGTGAATTCAGGACCAGAATCTCCCTTCTTAAACAGTTTATCGGAAATGAAAATGTCTCTCTGATAGCAGCTTCATCCTTCATAATTAGTTGAAATGGAAGTTTCTGATAAATGAGATTAAAAGTTTACACTCTGGAAATCGAAAATTCACTTAAATTTGCTTCCCTAATTCAAACTTGTCACCATATCTAACATTTTGTGTATGCATAATTTATTCCAAGGAAACTCTAAAAAAACCCTAATACAAATTTAATTCTGATCTACAACTGTCTTAATAGATTATCGTGAATTCGGGACCAGAATCATCCAGCTTAAACAGATTACACCGAAATTTAACTTTCTTCTTGATTGCAGCTTAATCCTTCATAATTATTTCGAACGGGAGTTCCTGATAAATGAACTGAAAAGTTTACATTCTGGAAATCGAAAATTCACATAAATTTACTTCCCTAATTCAAACTTGTCACCATATCTAGCATTTTGTGTATACATAATTTATTCCAATGAAACTCTAAAAACACCTAATACAAACTTAATTCTGATCTACAACTGTCCTACTAGATTAGCGTGAATTCGGGACCAGAATCATCCAGCTTAAACAGATTACCCCGAAATTTGACTTTCTTCCTGATTGCAGCTTCATCCTTCATAACTAGTTCGAACGGGAGTTCCTGATATATGAATTGCAAAGTTTACATTCTGGAAATCGGAAATTCACTTACTCCATCACTGAAGAGGCACTGAATTAAAATAGCAGTTCCAATCCTCTGAATGTGTTAAATGCATGGACTCTCCTTCAAGTGGAATGCGATCAGGGAAGGATTGATCACTTCGGGCAGGAAGTTTATTTCGTTTGCTTCATCCTGAGAGTTCCAAAGAGCTGCTCAATTATTTTAAACAAAGTAATTTTTGCTGATAAGTGGATGTGAATGAACGGAGAAATGTTAAACTACTTCTGGAGCTACAAGAGGGATCTATTTTTGGCAGCCGTTTCGCTGTGGCATTGTATAACTAGATATCTACTAGCTATACAATGTCGAAAGTTCGGATAAGCCATGAACATCTATTACTATTTTGTATCTAATTACAGTAGGTAATTCTGAAGTGTTTTCAGAATAAAATAAATCCCACATTCTCTTTGTAGGCTATGTTCATTATCTTTATTAAAGTTCGCCCACCTTGCAATGTGACTATCATCAATCGTACGTCAAAAATGGCTAGATTTTGCCTTTCTACTGATTTCTGTAGAAGGCATTTCCTACCAATCCTGATACTTCAGACAAAGTTTAATTGATATCTTGATTTAATACCATCATAAAGCAACTAAAAAAGAACTAAATGGCTACTTCTAACGCAAACAGTAATGCTGATCCACAAAGGTTCGAAAAGATTAGCAGGAAATCGGCCAGACTATTTGCATAACCAAATATATCCAAAATTCAAATTTCCACTCGATGGAAAATTCCTGATTGGAAATCCTGGATTGCTTGATCAATGACATGAAAAGCTTACGTTCTGGAAATCGGAAATCCAATTACTCATCTACTGAAGAGACACTGAATAAAAATAGAAGCTACAGTCCTCTGAATGTATTAACTTACAAGGGATCTTTGAAGCGTTACTTTGTTATTCTAGAGAAGTCATTGTTAATTTTAATTGGATGAGAAAAATTGCAAAGAAATTTAAAATTTCTCCTGACTATACCAGAAACAACAGTTTTTCTCAATGCCCTTGCCATTTTATGACTGCTCGGTATTGAGCTCCAATATTGATTATACAAGTCATAGAATAGGCTTTGATAAAATCATTGATACTCAGTGCTCGAAAATTTGACATCATGAAACGTTTGTTGAGATTTGAAAACATAGAGTAAGTCTAAAGATTTCATTACAAAAACTTTATATAAATGTATGTTATTTATTACGAATAATTATATTGTAAAGGAATTATAAGAAATATATTATTGAACAAATACTGGTTTTCAGGCCAAACAGAACATTTTTATGAAGGTAATTTAACTACATTAAAATTTTTTAATGATATATCTCTATTAATCGTTAAAAATAGAGTTTGGAAAGCAATAGGATGTCCGCAATTTTTTCAAAGAGGTCTTCTTTTTGTATTAAAAGCAATTGCGATGTGTGGACTAAGTCTAAATTACTGAACATTGTATGGAAATTCCGTTTTTTTTATTCTACGGTATATTTCAATTAACTTATTTTTAGAAATAGTATTTCAAGCAAATTATTGTCATACTCTACCCGAGTTATGTTGAATTTAATTTATTACTTTATTCGAACACAGAAATTCGTTTACTAAATTCATAAAGATTACTTCGAGATTGAAATAATGCTTCATTATTTTATAGAATAGATTTTAAATTTTAAGTGAACGCAAAGGAACGTAAGCGAAAAATGTTAGAGAAAAATAAAATATTTCTTGGAACACCGAGTTATCCGTTTTCTACAGTCGTCTGGAAATATATTATCAGTTGCACAGGCAAAATTACGGTTTTGGTTAGAGCTTATGAGGTACCGAATAGATTCGGATGTTAGTAAAATTAAAAACGAAATTTCTTCATGAAAATGGCATCGGTCTTATGCATTAAACAATGGATTGAGCAATTCTGGTGTTGAGCAGTGTTAAGGTTTCGTTTACTAAATGAAACATCATAGGAAAACAAAGAAACGGAGAAGAAAATAATTCAAAAACAAACATAATATAGGGTGTCCCCAAATGAAAAGGAGGCAAGAGTTATATGTAAAAAAATTTTAAAAACAATATTATAATTACAGTTCATGTGGAACAGTATAACTATAAATAATCGCCATTGGCATTGATACACTGATCCCAGGGCGTAGGAAGAGAGTGGATGGTTTCAGTGTAGAAGAAATTGGATAACTGCTATTTGTGCTGATCTGGAGGAATCCATCATGCAACGAGCTGCGGAAACAACTCTCCAAAAATGAGAATATTGCTGGGAATCCGTTAACTACGCAGGTGCAACTGGGAATACCACCACGTCATCTATCTGCTAACACATTAACTCACGGGGATTTGATTCAACGCCGATACAGCTAAGGTCTCCTATTCATTTGGGCACACCTTTTACTTATGAATAAATTAAATAAATAAGTGATTTATTAATAAAACATGCTCTGGCTCTGTTTACTTTCTTCTAAGGAAATTGACTGCTGTTGCTGAATTATATTTCTTCAAGACTCTTAATATGTTCTATCCTTTTTCATTACAAGTATTCTTTTGAATTCAGTAAATTGTTCTTTAACCAAAAATACATGTGGAACATTTACAATGAATACATTTACAAATACATACAGATACATTTTACAAATGAATGTGTACTGTTAACGCGATATTTTAATGCAGGCTAGCAAACTTGTTTAACATTTTTAAAATAAATAAGAGAAACATTAGAGTACCTTGAACAAAGTGAAATGACAGCAACGATTCAGTTTAATGCACATATTTCTTTTTTGAATAAAGCAAAACTTTGATTAACCGACACTGTCCAACCGAATACACACATAACAGAAATCTCGTAATACATATGTACAATAACCTGATTTAAAGATTAGCTTGAAATGAAAATAAAAATAACCCAGATAGCACGTAAGTTTGCAGCAAGTTTGATTTTGACTTGATATTACCTTGTCATAGCAAATTTGACGCGTCAAGCTTGAAGCGAACTTGTGGAAAGTTCACCGTTTCAACTAGCGCAACACTCGCTTGTAAAACACGTCTGCCACAAGTTTGCCGTGACAAATAGCGCCACCTCCTTGCAATGCAAGCTTGCTGTAAGTTTGCAAAACAAGCTTGATGCAAAGATAGCACAAAGAGATAATTATCTTTATCTCAGTTTTAAAAAAATATCAGATTTTTAATAGCATCTCCTAGAGCGTCCTTCTTTTTATTAATTCAATAAATCAATGATAATTTGTAAAATCTAACTTTTTTATAAAAAAAAATTTTGAAACATTTTCCATCTTTTTACTAAATATAGCACTCGCACTTTAAGGAAAACTATATCGCCTTTTTCTGAATGTTGAAATTTTAACATTTATAAACAAAATTAAACCGAAAAAACAGTCAATGTTTGTTGAAAAATAAATTTATACATTTTGTCCCATTTTAAAGTAATTACTTTTGAACTCTAATTTCATAATTTATTCTGCCAGCAAAACATAGTTGTTATCGAAAATCGCTCTCTCTCTCTTTGACTTCAAATCACAATCTCAACTCAAAAAATTAATGAAATCAAGAAAACAGTTTAAAATAAATCGTATACGAATCGAATCGAACGATGTATTAGCGAAATCTATCTTCTCCTCTCAGAGTTTAACTAGCCGAGTGGTTAGCGCGTCAGCTTCGGGACCGATATGTCGCGAGATCTAACCCGGGTTGTGTTCGTACTCTGTTTTTGCTATAATTTGCAATGAAAATGACGCGGCAAGCTTGCTGCAAGTTCGTCCCATGGTGACTTCGAAGCTTGCATTAACTTGTTTCAAGCTTGCACTCTTATCATGTCAAACTGGTTTCAAGCTTGCACTCTTGTCATGTCAAATTTGTTGCAAGCTTGCTGCATACTAAAATTGCTATCTGGGAAAAACCTTGAAATGTGAATAATGCATGCATATTCTATGTAATTTTACAAAATGATCACTATAAACTTCGATATAAGAGTAGTCATATAGAGAAATGAATCGTACAGTAACCTGATTTCAAGGTTGGCTTGAAATGAAAATAAAAACCTTTAAAAGTGAATAATACATACATATTCTATGTAATTTTACAAACTGATCATTATAAACTTCGATATAAGAGCAGTAACATAGAGAAATGAATCGTAATATTATAAACCTACCGATAACTGAAACTTATGGTTCAACGCGTGACGTTAATCGAAGTTTTAGTCAACTGCACTTTATTCTTTTAACTACAACAAAGTGTGATTACTTCAAAGAATAAATTAAAATCTATCCGTGATACTCATACCAAGAGGATTTAATAACTTGTTTTAAAGACAGGACAGAACTGAACACAAGAACCGCAAAATTTCCTCTTAGCGCAACTTCTAATCCTGATCCACAAAAGGTCTTAAGAGATTAGCATCAGTTCACGCTGAATCTTTCTGCTTAACCAGATTACTTCCGAGTTCGAATTTTCTCCCGATCGCAGCGCCCTCCTCTCTAATTAGTCGAACTGGAGTGCCTGATAAATGAAATGAAAAGTTTACGTTCTGGAAATCGGAAATTCAATTACTCCACCACTGAAGAGACACTGAATAAAAATAGCAGCTCCAATCCTCTGAATGTGTTAACTACAAGGACTCTCCTTCGAGCCGAATGCAATCAGGGAAGGATTGATCACTTCGGGGCAGGAAGTTTATTTCGTTTGCTCCGTCGTGCGAGTTTGAAGCGCTGCTTCATTATTCTGAAGAATGTATTCTTATTTTTAAGGGGATGCGAAAGAACGGATGCGGAAAATTTCGGAGAAATTTAAAACAACTCCTGGGGTTACGAGAGCGATCTGCTTTTCGCAGCTGACTCGCTGGAACATTCTATGCGTTGTATATCAATAGTACAGACCAAATGAAGGCTTTTATCGGATTTTGTACTTTTTGGCATTACTAGATCCACGATCCGCTGCCAGAAGTTAACGCTGCATTGCATTTTGAACAGAGAAATTTGTTCATGATGTAGGTTAAAGAGTTTATATTGCTATGGATGAAATTTGGTGCAAGATTAGAATGGGCTACTCGCTATAAGCAATTCATAAGTTAAATAAACTTCTTAATACCTTCAGCAGCTTCATATATACTAAAAGAGGAGTAAAACAACTTACAACGACAATTAGACCCTTACTAGAATAATGCTGCTCGCACAGGCCAAATGACGGTTTCTATCAAATTTTGTACTTTTTGGCATTACTAGATCCATGATCCGCTGCCAGAAGGTAACGCGACATTGCATTTTGAACAGGGAAATTTGCTCATGATGTAGGTTAATTAGTTTATATTGGTATGGATGAAATTTGGTGCAAGATTAGAATGGGCTACTCACTATAAGCAATTCATAAGTTAAATAAACTTCTTAATACCTTCAGCAGCTTCATATATACTAAAAGAGGAGTAAAACAACTTACAACGACAATTAGACCCTTACTAGAATAATGCTGCTGGAACTCGTAACATTTCGTTGCGGCAGAACAAATCGTACAACATAGCACTAATAAAACTTGTAAGGATGGAACGAAAATTTACATTTTTTCTATTCCAAAGTTTATTTTTTCATTCTTTACTATTTTTCATGTATAATCAAGCGAATTTTGCTTCCTATATATATATATATATATGTGTGTGTGTGTGTGTGTGTGTGATATTTTAATTTTTTAACTTCTTTAATTCTTAAATAACTTTTAACGACACCTCATTTTAATTACTTCTACCTTCATTATAATAAGCGCACTACAACTTTCTTTTCAAGTCACGAGTCTTTACCGGGTAAATTCCCTTTTCTGGGTACTTAAACTTTGTGCGCATTCCTATCTGCCTTTTTCACTCCAACATGTAAACGAATAAACACATCCCGCTGCATTTCCAATCTGGTCATGGATACTCGTATAATATGATTATTTTAACTATTGAAAAGTAACATACTATTGTCTACGATGGAATAAATGAAGATTTAACAACTGCTGTCTTTTCCTTAACAACGTGGATTACTTCACCTTTAAAACCTGAAGTTACATATATAATTAAATATTTTACAAACGATTAAAACTCAAATAACTTTTTCAGTACATATACCCATTAAACCAATAATTAAAATTAAATATAAATATAATGTTACCTAATTAACAATCATACAATAAATACATAAAGATAATTAGATTATAAACTATTACTATGAAAATGACAACCTATAATTGGAATTCCAATAATCAAATGTCAATCGATCTTAGGAACCGATTAGGTCGCATATATATTTATTTATTTATTCTAAAGTATCAGGACTTGCCTAACATATTCATCACTTCACATAAAAAAAAAATGTTTTTACTAAAGTATTTGTACCAATAGCAATAACTTAGCCTTAAAACACCTTTGAAAAGTTAAAAGTGTTTACGATAAATATTTCCACTACTTCATCGGCTGAAGCAGCATCGCATTGGCTACCAAATTATCAATCAATATTATTTTTAATTTAAGTTTTCTCTTGCAAAAGCTGAGAAACAGGCGCTAGGTGTTGCTTGACAAGGTTCAAAAATACCTCCAGTGTATGTGTTTGCCATTAGAATTGAGAAATATTACACCGTTTAATATGTTTAAATAGAAAATTTGTTTCATTTCTTTCAACAGATCTTTAATAGTGGAAAATAGGTTCTAGAAAAGTCAGTTACAATTTTTGGATTAAATCTGAGTTGACAAAATATCAGATATACAGTTCAGTACAAAATCCCTAAAACTGCCTTTTCATTTTTCAAATTCAATTTTGAATGGAAGTTACGACAGATCGAAACATATTCTATGTTTTTTAGTGCCAGCAGAAACTTTATTTGAGTATGAATTAGATTATCGTGTTGTTTATCTCCATCATTTTATTTTAATGCTCTGAACAGAATGTCGGTCAATATGGCAGCTAAAGTATTAGAGTAAGTAACCGGGTATTGAAAGGATATTCTGCTTAGAGGACTAAAATCCTCTTTAAAGTGAATTTCACGATTCAGTGGCGGCAAATCACTGATTTTGTCTGCACGCTATCGTCTAGAAAGCTACAAAAAAAATATGATTTTTTTTTCTTTTTTATCAATTCTGTATTTCCAGTATTCGAAGTGTTTCAGAATATAACTGAATATATCTAAATAAGGTAAACTTGAAATAATATTAACTTTCCTGGGTTTTTCAGTTCCTACTATTAATTCACATTCTCCCTATATATATTTATTTATATATCTCGTTCAAATTTTCAATCGTTAATAAAATACTTTTTATTCATCCACTCAATTTCAAATACATTTTTTAAAACTTGTAGTGGATGACACTTGATGTTAATACAGTTTTTTCAAATATTAATTCATTAACTAAATTTAATTAATTAATTTTAATTTTATATGGGAGAAAAATTTTCTAAAATAAAATTTTCCTTGTTGACTTAAGTAGGAATTGACTTTAATTTTTTTTTATATTACTTGTTTTGTTCATAATCTGGTTTCTAATAACACCACCACTGTTACAATTCCACTTTTTATCATATACTTCGCATTTAAATACCAATTTAAACTAGCTATCAATAAAACTGTACCTTCACTTTCCTACAAACATCTGTTTTGCAAGATCTTGGATGAGATAGAAGTTTGAAGGGGCCACAAATTTTTATCTGCTGCGTCAGCATTTTTCGGAATACAAAAACCATTTATCCGCAAAACTTGATATTGGTAAATAAAAATAACTAATTGCCTTTGGCGACCAGCTCTTCGCCCATAATATTTTTAGCCTTGGCTATGTTTGGAGTTTGTAGAGAATTAGGGACTTGAACAAAGTTTAATT
The DNA here is from genome assembly GCA_013235015.1 of Araneus ventricosus. Classification (NCBI taxonomy): domain Eukaryota; kingdom Metazoa; phylum Arthropoda; class Arachnida; order Araneae; family Araneidae; genus Araneus; species Araneus ventricosus. The sequence continues at coordinate 14,835 of BGPR01017633.1, read as the reverse complement.
TTGCGATATATCTCAAAGATGGAGAGCGTTACGAAGCAAACGACCTTCTATAACATATCTATACGTCATAAGCTTTCATATAAAATAAAAATTGTCGAAATCGGTGCAGTGGTTGGGTCAGGGGGACTGTCTGAAGGTTTTCCCCATAGAGAATGTACAGTGAAGAAGCACATTTTTCCGATTTCTATAGAAATGAAGGATGGTGGTGGGGTAGCTGTCGGTCATTGATGACATATTTAGACGTCATAAAACTCCAACTGAAATAAAAGTTATGGAAATCGGTCTCTTGGTTCGGGCTGTTTTACTCACCCTCTGTTTTACCAATTACTTTAAATATATAGATAATTAATTACCTAATTTTTAACTTGAATAAAGGTGATTTTAACAAAATTTTTTTAACTAAACAATTATGGTAGCTTAATTCATAACTTCATTGAATAATTAAGAATATTAAATGTTCTGATTATTTTTGACCTACTACCTGTATTCGTATATATGAGCTAAAACAACTGACATCGAAAAATAAAAAAAATATGTAAAGTGTAGAGTTAATCAAAAATAACTTACTATTATAATTAATAGTCTGTTCAAAAATTTTTGAATTCTTTCATTATGGTTTAAGCCTATTTCTAGAAGCTAACAACTATCTACCCGAAATAAAATATGGAAACAAAATGTTCTCTATAAGCCTTAGATATCGGCAATATATGGTGCCATTGAACATTTAATTGTTATTTTGCAAATATCGATTAAATCAAAATATCGAAATGTAATTTTTCTTGCAAATCATTGAGATAATTCATTGTATAATTAATTCGAAGTCACTGTCGGTTATAAAATTCAAGTATCAAATTTATTTTTAAAATAAATTTTGAATTATTTATTAAATTTTTCCTTATTTCTTAATGTATAATTTTTTTCTGAAATCTGATAAATGTAGGTAGCATTTAATTATTATTTTATACATACCTATATTAGCAGAGAAATTTGTCTGAATAAGTTTTTTTTAAGAAGAAAAATTATTCTAATCATGATTCGATGTTTGCCTTACGTGCGATTTTTTTCTGTTTGTCAAATTGAATCCGTGTTTTCCGTTTTTTATGTATGACGCGTTTTTCATTTTAATGTTTCAATAAAATGTTCAGTTGTTTTGTATTTACGTACTTGGAGTCAAAATTAAATCGCATACCTTTGTAAACAATTAAGGACTTTAAAAAATGTAGCTCATTCTTTCATTTAATTTTTGAACTCTTTAACTACTGATTACTTATTCTAACTATCACTACCGAGTTCAAGTGCTTATTAGCTTTGAGTTCTGTTACCTCGTTCAGATAAATAGCACCTTAGAGTAAAATGTAAATTCAAATGTTTCTGTTGTTTCCAGAGTGCTTATAAAATACACATTCTAAAAAATATTTTTTCCTTAATTATTAATTTTAAGTGCTTAATCCTAGTAAAAATAAACGAATGCAAGTATAATTAACACTCACACGCCTTTTTGTAGATGCAAATAAATATCAACCCAAAATGACTTTTATAAACGAAAAGATCTACATAAATTTTTGTAAACAATGATCGACGTTAACAACTTTAGGGCATGCTTTCATTAAATTTTAAATCTCTTTAACTAGTGATTACATAATCCTTAATGTTATGTCCAAAAGCAAATGCTTACTCTTCCAGCAAGCAAGCGTGTAAGAGAGATACACTAGGGAAGAATTTCGTTCCATATATTTTTACCAAAGGGCGCTACGAGAGCATGACCTTGGTTATTCTTCCAGTTTCTTTTCTATGAACTTTTATTCACCGTTTGGAATTCGAGGCCTTAACAGAAGTCTACTAATCTGCTATTAGTATTTCATAGATAACGCGACCGTTACAATAAAATGAATATGATTTGCTGCTTTTTATATCTCAATTTCATCTGGTTTTTTTTTACTACCATGATGTTTTTACAGCTCTATATTAAAAATGTAAATATTTCAGATGAAATATTGGCAATTTAATTAAAATTTTTTCACGTCATTCAGCTAAACTTTTGGTCATTTTATACTGTTTTTGGGATTTATATTTACATTTTTTCTATTCTTTTTTAAATAAAAATTGTTTAAAATAACTGTACTTATTAAACCTCACCCAATTATAGCCTAATTTTAATAATTACCCTCTAAAAATTTTTATTTTACAATAGCGTTTATATAGAGGGTATACCCTCTGGAAGATAAAAGTATTGAGTTCTGTAACTCCACGCAGTTAAATACCACCATAAAGTAAAATAAAAATAGAAGAAGTTTTTATTTCTCATGAACAGCTTCTTATCAACACACACTCTAAAAAACACTTTTTCTCTTAGGTATTAATTTAACGTGCTTAATCCAGTGAAGAATTACAAAAAAAGCATGTTTGCTTTAATTTTCTTTCGTAGTGATTACTGGATCCATCCGAGCTATTAAGAAAAGCCGATCGATTTGCTACGTAACGCTGCTTATGAGCCCGGCGTTTTTCTTCAAAATGCACATTGATTCCACTTAATTTAATTTCATGAAACTGCTAAGCCCTGTTAATTGAAATAAAATCCACTGTAATTAGGGTTCCCTTAATCCGCCCTAATTAAACAGCAATAAATCAATTTTAAGCGAGAAAAATAAACTCGTTTCTTTGAAGTTTACTTTTTGGAACAATAAAAGTGGGAAAGAAAAATAATTTTAAGATTTTGAAAAAAAATTCGGATAAGGTACTTTTTTTTCTCTGTGTTTTAGTTATTGCTATTCCTGTATCTTTAGAACCCTTTACGGGTTTGAGCCGTATTTTTCCGTTTCTCGTGTTGACTTCAAAAGCGGATAATTCTTGTTTATATGTGTAATTCCTTAAACTAATATCCCTATTAGCACAAGATATTGTTCGATATCTGGACGATGTTGCTCGATACTATGATTGCCGTACAATATCGTGAAAATATCGTAGCGATATTGTATAGCATCTTGTGCTAATAGGGATGGATTATATATTCTTAATATTACAGAGAACTGATTAAATGCAATAAAGATCCTATTATTCAGTTTAAAAGGAAACTTTAAAGACATTAAAGCTATTAGATAAAAATAGCTAACCGCTTAGAGTGTAAAATTGAAGTATGGCCGATATTCAATAGTAAATCAGCATTTGTTTCTAAAGGTAGATTGTTAATTGCTTCAATAAGTTTACAAATTATTTGGAAGAGGAATATTTTTCGGATATCAGTACAGATTATGCACTTAAACTGTCAGTTTCCCAATGAAGGGCACCTCAAATATGAAGATGAAAAGCCGCCGGATTTGTAAGCGGGTTCTCGTTTCTATGGTGGGTATACTAACAGTGATGTTGCTCTCTTTGCCCTCCGCCGATGACGGGTCGCATCAACAAATCCTAAATAGAGAGCTGCCGAATATGTAAGCGGGTTCTCGTTTCTATGGTGGGTATACTAACGGTGATGTTGCTCTCTTTCCCTCCGTTGATGATGGGTCGTATTGAACATCCTAAATAGAGAGAAAGCCTCGGCGCTGGTATGTTACGTCATCAATAGTTGCATTTTCTTGCCGTGGGATTGGCTTGGCATGTCGCATGTAGGGATGTGGTTATGTAAGATACCCTATATCCAACCTGGCAAGCCAATCCCATCTCAAGAAAATCCAACAATTGGTGACTTCGCAAACCAGCGCCGAGGCTTTCTCTCTATTTAGGAGGTGTTGGTCATATCCCGTCATCAGTTACCACTCATGATAATTTTCGCTGCTGCTGGTCAGTCTTTCTCCCGGATGCGTAGGTAGGACGAGATTTTCTTCTTATGATATTACAGGCAGTACAGAAGGCTTATAAGTAGATTTTTACCTCCTCAGGAATATAATTTATTTGATCTATAATTATACTGCATTTTTGGTTTCTTATTACACTGTGGATAGTTCTGAATCCCTGTCCCAGCATATCACCGCATGTATGATGACTAGGTTTATTTCTGATAAAGTAAAATTGGAATATGTTATCCCACGACGAATGGGAAGGAAAAGTTGTCATTCACGAATTATCTGATCTATAATTATCTTGATCTGCACAATGTTCAAGCTATAATCAACCTGCAAGCTTAATGTATTTTTTTATGTTGTACATAGGTATAATTCTTTGAACCGTTATATCACCACATATGTAATAACTAGTTTATTTCTAATGATGGAAGACGAGAACAGGTTATTCCACGGGCAATAGAAAGGAAAAGATGTTATATACGAGTTACCTGGACTATTGTCATAAAGTTTGATCTAAATCTCTTTGCATTCTTTGGGTTTCTTATTAGGCTACCAATAGTTTTACTTCTCTCTCCCGTTATATCACTGCGATTACTAGGTTTATTTTTAATTAGGAAAGTCAAGAATAGGTTATCCCATAGGGTCATCTGAAACTGCCCTCGGGGCATATAATAAGTACTTTAATACATCAATTACAATGCAAATATCGATAATATGCTGAAAAATAAATTTAAAAAATCACCAGGGGGTGGAGGGATCAGTGGTACATATGTGTCGCATTGGTATGTTTTAGTGGGACACATATATCTCAGTGCTACCTTAATTGCCAGTGTTACTAAGGAATACCAGTGGAACATGCACTTATATTAATACAATGCTTATTTACCCCATAGGGTCATTTGAAATTTTATGTCCCTGTGGTAGCGAAAGGGTTAATGAGGACGCAATACCTTCTCAACATTTTTTTTGAGTATTAGTGAAAAAGTTATGATACCAGTGAAACTTAACAATCATATAAAGCTAGATTTGAAGAGAAAATAATTGATTTTTATTGGCCTGTTTACTTTGAATTAAAATTTTTAAATAGAAATTCAATTTTTTAAATTACCTACTGCTTTTTCAAATATAATTTTTTTCTTCAGATTTTATTTCTAGATTCACTGAAATATATATAACAGTTAATATATTTTAAGATATATCTGATGTCCGCTTAAATATAAATTTTTTACTGTATTATATGGCGAAAAATGAGAAAATTCGGCAGTAGCTCAATTTATATCTTTTATATAAAAAAAAAACTAATGAAATAATGCTTATTGCATGCGCAGTTTTATCATATGTGTATCGATACACAAGTACAAAAAATTAAAAGCTCTGTGTTAAAAAGGAAAATGCGTTAGCGTTTTGAAAACATGGAAGTGAAGAAAAGTCTGAAATGGAAAAAAGCAGTTTAAAATTTTCATTTGGGCACGCTTTTCTTTGGCCTTCGTTAATAAAAATCTCAATAACTTCTTAAATATTGAAGGTACAAATCTGGAATTTTGATGCAATAAGTAAAAGGATAACAACAACTAAATAAGACATTTAAATAAAAATTGATATTTTGTAAATTTTTTGGATAATGTATCCTCTTCATTTCAGTTACAGTAATTGTAATTTCATTTCTGATTAAGGAAGAACATGTTTACAGCTAACATTACGAGATTTAAATGGAATTTCCGATATGAACTCCTGTCTGTCTTTTCGGAATGAAGTCCAAACATGGTTTACGATAAGAGCACGACTCTGCAAGTGATTGTAACACTGTCCAAATCCCTTGTCGCGACATACCTTTAATAAATTCCGTACTACTGACATGAAAGGATTTCAATGGTGTCAACCAATGTTTACCTCTAAAGTCTGGCTTTGGAATTGGATTTATGTGGGTTCTTCGCTTCGATATGAAATTATTTGAAAATCCATTGTCTGCAATAAATGTTTTTTGGTTCTTTGTAAAGTCTAGGATATTCAAAAATAGAGAAGCCATTTCATAAATATTAAGGTGTCCGACTGGTTTAAAATCGCCGTTTTTGATGAAATTATCAAAATTTTTTTATGACTTATATTTGTAGCCTGTTTAACCAGCGTTCTAAAACTGTCTCACTTTTTACTCTACGTGAATTACAAATGGAGTTACAGCTGTTTTATTACCGAACTGTAAGCATTATTTTATGTTACGTGAAAACTTGAAATGCGTTTTCTGAGAAATGATATTTTTGAGGAAAACTGTCGACCGTAACAATGATTTCTCAAGAAGTTATTCAAGTATTGATATGAAATTTTCTGAGATTGTTTTTTGTAATATGCTTGATGGTTTCCTCTAAAAACTAAGGCCAATTTTAAAATCGAGTATTATTTTTAAGCGCTTAAATATAAACGAAAAGCATTTTTTATGAAAAATTACCAGCTTAGTAACTATGTTCAGCTATATCTCAAAACTATTTTGAAGTACAAGAAATATTTTAGAGCATAACACAGATAACTGTCATAAAAATGTACTCCTACAAGGATTTATGTATATTTAGAATATGATTTTGTCAATGGCTGTTAGCGTAAGGCAAATATTTCAGTCATTTTTCTTCAAATTTCTCAGTTTTTTAAAAAAAATATTATTTTGAAAGCCTAATTTTACAATATTTTCATAGTTTTAAAACATATGCAGTTGAAAAATAACATTAAAATTTATATATAAGTTATTTTTCAAAAAAATGTCTCCGAACACGCTCGGATACCTTAAATATTATTATTAATATGATTATTAATAGGATTCCATTTCAATTCTACTTCTTTTATATAATAAACTACAGAACCAGGAGTGACTGATATGCAGCTACAAAGAGAAACCAGGAATTTCTTCCTTTCACAATTCTTGAAATTTCCTAATTTAATTATTGATTTTAAATATTTTTCAACCATATACATATTTCAGGGATAACTTATATGAATGGAAATGAAATAGGAACTAAAATAATTTCGAATAATAGCCAAAGCTTCCAGTGGGGGAGTCCACTATACCAAAAGGAAAGGTCACGCGTATTTCTTAAATAAGCTATTGCAAAATATCAGTTTTTAAAAGAATAATTATTAAACTTAGGTTGTATTTTTGTAGGGGTTAATAAGGACAATTATTTTGAACAATTTTTATTTAAAAAGGAATGGAAACAATGTAAATATAAAACACAAAAACGATTTAAAGTAACTAAAGAATTAGCTGAATGACTTGAAAACAAAATAAATGAAATTACCAATTTTTCAACTAAGATGCTTACGTTTGCAATATACAAGGTGCGTTCGAAAAGTTCGGTGAATTGTCCCATAGTAGAATAACCGCGCTGGTTCGGATGCTGCCCTCACGCAGACGCATTGAGAGAGATGGCAACTAGTGCCCCTAGTGTCCAAATCACGATAGTTAAGCGGAAGTGCGCGCTACGACCAATTTAACGAGTCAGTGTGAGAAGGCGCGTTACTGCGAAATGGAGCAACGCGTGAACATCAAGTTTTGCTTGAAATCAGGCAGAACGGGACGGAGAAGACACGAAATGTTAGTGAAAGTGGGCGCAGTGAGTAAAAAGTGTGTTTTTGAGTGGTTTAAACGCTTTAGAGACGGAAAGGAAGATGTCAAAGATGAGCCGCGTTTCGGTCGACCACCAACAAGCACAACTCCAGACAACATCGAACGAGTGCGACGGATGCTTGCGGATGATCGACGGCTGTCTTTGAGAATGATAGCAGAAGATTTGAAGATAAGCCTAGACAGTGTGAGCAACATTATCCAAGAACATTTCCAAAAGCGTAAGAAAAAGGCCTACGCTTTTCCGACATACTCAGATCCAGCAACGTGTGACAACGGTGCTTCGAGCGATACCGAAAGAAGAGTTTGCTGACGGTTTCCAGCAGCTGTACAACCGATGTCAAAAATGTATTGTAACTAATGGTGATTACTTTGAATGCTAGTAAAGGAATTTTGTTTGTATACATTGTTTCCTTTATTTTATGAGACCATTCACCGAACTTTTCGAACGCACCTTGTAAAACTGTAAAAAACTATGTGGAAGAAAAATAATGATATTTAGATTTTAGTAGTTTATATTTATTTTTCTGAGTAAGCCTAGATTGACGCGGGTATGAAATACAAATAGCAGATTCGCAGTGTCTTATTAACTCTTCTAATTCCAAACAATGACTTACAGTTCGTCGAAAACAATTTGAAGATTAGTCAAGGTCATACTTTCGTAACGCTCTCTGGTAAAAAGAAATAAAATGAAACTCTTCTCTAGTGTATATCTCATATACGATCGCCCGCTGGGAGGCTGAATGTTATATAGACTACGAAATGTTATTAATTCTGATTAAATATGCATGATTGTTACTTTGACAACATGCGGAGTTTTGAGATCAGAAAATCCCTCTCCGTACCATACTAATAAAGAATTTAAGGATAGTGTATAGAAAATATGGACAGTTTACACACACACACACACACATGCACGCACACACACACCCACACACACACACACACACACACGAATCCATAACATTCCTTGTACCATTCTCTTACTACTATCAGCTCCTTATCTTTAACATCAAGTAACATGCGTACTTCATATTCTAATCTTGAAGAGTTCAGTAAAAATTCATTGGCTACAATAAAAATGTCCGATCATTATACTGAACTTTCAGTTTTAGTGAAGGAAGAAACAGCAATTACTCGAGGAATTTATGAAGACTTCATCTGGAAACAAGATAGTTTGACTTAAGAGTTGGTTTTACACCTTTCAAAACCCTGTGATGAAAGTAACATATGGAAATTATTCATAGGAACCTACATTAACATTGAATGATCATTATGCTTTAGTTTCGCTTTAAAAAGTTTTGGAAAATAATTATGCATGTATGTAAAATGATATTTTGAATTATTGGAAATTGTTAGCAACCAAAACATTTTTTAAAAGATACGTTCAACACCATCACGACTCATTTATCAGTGCATGCCGTTAATCAAAGTAAACAAATATTCATAAAACGCTTTCAAATTCGTGATACGGTGTAACAATTTTAGTATAACAGCAATGTCTCGAAACGAAACTTTAAATTATTGGTAAACAACTTTTTGACATATAACCAATAACAATACAACGTAAATAATATAACAATAAAACGTTATTGTGACTAAATGAAATTATGTTGATAAATAGTATTGCTATGAGTCCGTTGATGTTAATATAAGTGAAGCATCTGGAAATTTAATAAAGTGAAAGGAATTCCAAGATGTTCAAAGAGAAGAGAGATACTTTTTAAGGTAATCGAATTATAGGGAGAATTTAGGTAGGATTTCTGTTGGAAACAAAAGTTCGTAAACTTATCAGATGAGAAACACTTGTTTACAAAGTTGTCTGAGAAGACCCATAAAAATCGTTACCTGAATGCCCAAAAAGCATTTTATCGATTGCCACTACTGAAAGAACTTGAACTTTCCTCCTTGTAATGGAGGTTGATTCTGAACAGTAAAACTTCGTAGAATGACAAATGAACCCGTTCTAGAGAAAAAAAATAAAGAGCAAAGTAGTCTTTTCCATCAGAGATCAACTGCTGGATTAATGGATTTTTTCTTTTCAAGTATTTTTTTCTCATCTGCTTTTAATATCCCCATAGAAAACAAATAACGAGAGGCTGTCTTTGTCAAACAACCGTTGATGTTAAATGCGTAGGACTACCTTATTCGCGTGACTCTGTTCCGATTTTCAAATTTCTTTTGTAACTTCTGTTGTTAATCTTTATCCTTAAAATACGATATTAGTTATGTTTTGAACATATGCAGTTATCGAGATATAGAGGATCTCCCATACAACGTTCTTTATGGCGTTTTGGCGTGTGAATAAAATTCCTTTCTGAGACCCCAATGGGAGGAACGTAGTCCTACGTTAAATTGTCGTAATTAAACATGCAAACATCAAATACAAAGCACTCTTCTGGATCGAAGACATCATTGCTAGTGGTGCTGAGAAGTAAAAAAGTGATGAAACAACTCATTCAGGTACACACAGCTAAGACTGCTATCATTACTCTTACACTATACTAAAACCGTTATGTTTACTTATTTTCAGCTAAAACTTTAAATTTGTACTCAGCTGAAACTGCCAAAGTTTGTCTCTAAGCAAGCAACACCACCCATCTCAATTTTTTAAGATTTCAAAGAGGAAGAAAGTACTCAATTTTTTTGCAATAAGTTATGAATGTTTCTGAAGTTTTATCCCGTAGGTAGAACATGCGGTCTCATTCATGTCGTCTGTTAAAAAAATCTAGAAATATTCGTTATTGGTTGCGAAATGAGAGGCATATCTACCTCTTGAAATCTTAAACGAATGAATGATATTATAATTTAAAACATATGGCGGTTTCAGCTAATCTAGATTAAAATTTGGCGAAAATGCTCTTTATACCAGACCTGAAATATATTCTTTATTTTTCTTTGAAATCTTAAAACATTGAGATAGATGGTGTTGCTTGTAGAGACAAACTTTGGCAGTTTCAGCTGAGTATAGGTTTAAGCTTTTAGCTGGAAGTAAGTAAACATAACAGTCTTAGTATATTTTTAGCATTTTCCTTTGAAATTTCAAAAAAATTCAGATGATGCTTGTTAACCCTTTATAAGGCAATTAGTGAGTATACTTTCCACAAATTCATCAATTTTAAGCGTACGCTTTAAGCAGCTATTTTAAAGATTACAAATTTTTTCGATGAAACACAATCCTATATCTCAATTTCATAGCTTCAAAGCGTAAAAAAGTGTCATCACTTTTTTTAATTAGGTATAATTAATGAGAAATTAATTAACAAAAAAATTTAATATCATCAGATAAACCAAATGCATTTCTTTTCTTAAATTAATCTCATTTCCAATGTTATGTTATTATACCATTACTGGAAATAACGGCCTAGGAATGAGTAAAACGACGACTTACCCTGTCAACCATGCGGTACAATAAAACTTCGATTAATCGTCACATCCCGGACCGCATATTTACGGAAGTCGCTTCTCATTGGCTCTCAGCGTCACGTGACTTAGCTTGCTTCTTGATGATGTCATAGCAACGCGCTTCGGCGGGATTTCAATATAATTTTGTCTTCCACTATCGCATCATGGAGAAATCAAAACTACCTTCTAATTATGATTATTTGGATGTTCCTCAAGCAAATGAAGTATATTTCTTTAGATAAAACAAATAAAGAGGCGAAGTTCAGCAATGGTAAGTACTGTTTAGTTTCACAATGTCATTTAAAAGCAAGCAAAGTCACGTGACGATAAGAGCCAATGAGAATCGACCTCCTTTCCTACTATGCTTAGGATCCGTAAATATGCTCCAGGACCGAGCCTGTGACCGATAAGCGAAATAGACTGATAACAAAATTCTCAGCACTACATTTGTACAGTCACACGATTTCACACATTTGGCTTGGAAGGAAATAAAAATAAAATCTTTTAAAAGTGAATACTAAATACATATTCTCTCATGATTTTACAAAATGATCAATATAAGCTTCAATATAAGAGTCGTAATATAGAGAAGTAATGATAAATAATATTATAACGTGGGTAAAATATCTAATAAAAGGCAAAATAACAATAATAGAAGCAATTTATATGGTGCATGCAAGTGCATCAGCATACAGAGAAAATGCCAAGACAAAAGATATTAAAACAAAATAAGGAAAGTTTTAAAAACCGTGATAGAGGTAAAAAATACAATAATATTAACAAAAATGAATGAAAAAAAACGAAGGGAGAAGAAGAATACGATAGAAAATTTATAATCTGATTCATCGTTGGAAAATTCATCATTCAAAAAATAATTCATTAAAATTCCTAATTTATCATAACCTTTCTTATTTAAAATTTTTCCCTGAATAATTATTTCACATTAGGTTTTTATAAATATACATTATACAGGGTGTCACACTTATCGTGGTACAATAGCTAATTTCTAAACCGTCAGAGGTAGACGTATAGTTCCAATTGGGAAAAACCTTTAAATGAAGGTAGGATTATATTTTACGTTTTTTGAGTCATAAATACATCTCTGAAAAAATAGAATTCTAACATTTTTTATACGCTCCCCCCCGGTCCTATCAATCATATTTAGTGAAATATTTTGACATTCTACCATTTTAAACCAAAAGTAACACTCTTCGGCGACTAAAACTAGAGGAGTTCTGGGGCTCCGAATTAATGATTTTTTTAACCAATCAGTGGCCTCGTCGAGGAAGTGCTGTGCATTGCTTGGTGGATCGTCTTCAAGACGTTTATTGATGGTGTAAGTGGTCTAAGTCTGTGACATATTCAAAGCTCCATAACTCGGTCGATTTTAGTCGCAAAAGAGTGAGACCTTTTTTGTTTAAAATATTAGAGGGTCAAAAATATTTTTTACGAAAATATGACTTATAGGACGAGGGGATCGTATAAAAAGTTAATTCTAACTTTAAGAATATATTTATTCACTCAAAACACATATATTCTAATTCTTCCCCTTGTTTTAAAACATTTTTTCCCAATTGGAACTATATGTATCTAACACAGTTTAAGTAGCTATTAGTTCTAATACATTCAATTTACACTCTGTATTCCTCTTCACGGCTTTTAAAATAATTTAAAATGTATAAAATAGTTAGAAAATGTTTTTAAGGAAAACCTGATATATTATTTTCGAGAATTTTTATGATTTGATGCATCGTTGGAAAAAATTCATCATTCAAAAATAATTCATTAAACTATTCATAATCTATCACTCATCTCTCGCTTACTTTAAATCCTTCCTTAAATCTTTCATTTATGATAGTTTTATGTATTAAAATTCTAATTTATGAATACAATCGCTTCTCATTAATAATTTTTTAAAAAAATATTTTACTTTCATCCAGTTTTTTTATAAATATGATTAGATATTTCAATCACGGCTGTTAAAATAATCTAAAAAATCCCTTTTCGTGGCAAGCTTGAAGGCAAAAGTAGATTCTCTTTACATTAATGTTACAAAAGTAATGAAATATTACATATTGATCAACACAGACATAGCCAATGATTTTATTGCTTCTACACATTTGCAATATTTACGCTGTGATTCTGTGTTTTCATGTCATTTAATTTTGCTATATCAAGGTTTTTTTGTCATTCCATTTTCATTTCCAAAAGTTATGATAAGATTTATCAGTCCAGTTCATTGGTCAATTTTTTATATCTCAACGCATAATCATTCAACAGGTAGGAGTCATAAAATAAACATCTCAGCAATTGCAAATATCTCTAGACAACATTAAGCCAGTCTATCACAAACAGTAACAAGTGACTTCGCGAGCACGAATGAAGAAAGACTCTAGATTTAAAAATTAATTTATTTAATCTATGTCATTACAATATAATTGTGCGAACATTACTTTGTCATATGGTAAAATCACATGACATAGAAACATAATACTACTAAAATAGGCTCATTTAAGAGAACTCCCTGATTTACAGAGATAATAATCACTAAATTCTTAACATATATAAGAGAAATAAATTATTAAACATTGTGTGTGCTTAAAATTTAATACGTGTTTTTTTAAAGCATAGGATATGAGTGCAGCCAATTTAGACAGTAAATTTAAATCTCCACCGACGGTTTAAAACCAAATACTCTGGCAGAAAATCCAAACAATTTTTAAGTTAAGGAGATATTTTTTGAATAGTAAAAAGGATAAAGGAAACTCTTATTTAAATATCTATCGTTTTTTTAGCTACTTTTATATTGATTTTATTAAAACAAATCATGGTCCACCATGTTTAGTTAAATATCAAATTAAGGAAATATTCTGTCAAAAAAACCTATTATCAAATTAACTATTAAAATTATTTGGAGATAGTAAATTAACTATTTACTTAATTGAGTTAACAATTAAATTTATTTAAAACTTCACTAAAACTAGCATAGTAAATAACTACTATGTCTTTATCTTGTAATTATCTAATAATTATATTAATTCTGTCTGATCACTGTGTGGCTATGTATGTATGTTCCACATCTCCTCCTCTAAACCACTGGACTTATTTCAAATCAAATTTTTTCACACTTTTTTATTTAAAAAAAAAAAAAGAGAAAGAGAAAGGTCACCTTCAACTTTTCCAAGCCTAAGATGCTTAAAATTTCATAATTAAAATTAAGCAAGGCGTTTTCAACGTGTCTTTCATTTTCCATAAATTTGTTTCTCTCATTTTAATATTTTTTCAATTATTAATTTTAAAACTGAATTCGTAACAACCAATATTCTTTGTTGATCAAAAATAACTGTTTCCAAGAAGGAAGAATGCTAAAGAAAATTTTAAAGTAGACAGTTTAACAATTATATCAGGATGACCAACTATTGGTTATTTTGCACTTTTAAGTAATGGATAATTAATGAACCAAATTAATTGTTTCAAAATATTCATTAAATCCTTTCATTGACTTTATGTTAACGAAATTTGGAAGTACCTATATAACAAATAATAACGTATGAAGTAAAACGGATGTTTTTAAAATCGTCTACCAGTTCCAATTGTTATTCTCATTTTAATTGGCGTTTTAGATCAGAAAGCGTAACAGTATAATATTTATACAATAGTAATTTTACATTGAAAATAATAAACATGAAAACATTTTAATCCGGAGCAAAGCCAAGTATATCAATTGTAGTTATAATTTGCAAAATTTAGCAAAGATATTAACTATAAATTAATTAGTCATAAGAACAATTATATATTATACACCGTATAAAAGTGAAAGTGAATGCGGTTGATGGGGAACCATAACTTCTAAGTAATTCTTGCTGTCAAAACTTTCAATATAAAAAGTAGTTTGTTGTGATAAGGTGATAATTCCCTAGTGAAATTTTCTTTTTATCTTCAATCTTAACGAAGCCATGGGAAATGATAATTGGGGGGATTGAATATCTCTTTCGGCTCATAACTTATAAAGCAATGCTAAGCGGAACCAAAAACTTTTGG
>BGPR01017632.1:162-32185 GCA_013235015.1 Araneus ventricosus | reverse complement strand
TAGTTTTTGTTATATATTTTAAATTTACACATTTTAGTTTTTGTTATCAATTTTTCGTTGCTCGGCTTCTCGTGAATTTGATTTATTTTTTTCTATAAACAATATGCTGACAATATCTGGACTGAAACCTTCAGAGATGAAATTAAACATTTCCAAGAACAACATTCTTGGAAATTTGATTCCTAATCAAATTTCCAATCCTGACTAGCTCTGTATCCGAAAAGTTGTCTCATACATTATCAAGGAAATTTTAAAAGTTCTTTTCGGCGATCTACAGTGGCGTAGACAAAGCGGAACGGTCTGACCCTGGTGGCGCTTCTAATGATGCGGCAAGCTCAGACATGCAGAAAATCAATTTTACAATTGAAAAAAGAGCTGCTGCACTAGCTCAATAATTAGATGCATAAAAAAATTAAGTACTATTTACTTGCATTTTGGCTGTATTTCACTTCAGAGGTTTCCTTTAAGAGTGTACAACAGCAACCTGCAGAACGGAAGATGACCAGTGTCCCTAGAATCATTGCTATATTACAGCCACATCCTTATGAAAACGTTCAAACTGTTATTCATTGAATTCACCGCAATATTTGAGGGAATAAATCCATTAGAGAATTTCAGGAAGTGGATATTTAATGGCTATTACACTCAAATTCTGAAGCAGGGCCAGTGTGTCGTTAACGAGATAATTGTAATTTGCAACACCGGAATGCTCAACGAAATCTATTGATACTTGGCAAAAGGTCTTCTTTTTCTTTACAAGCATATCCTCAAGTTTCTGATCCTGGAAGAGCTGTCCTATTTGAGGTTCCACGAAAACCCCTTCTTTTATTTTTACTTAGCTCAATAGAGGAGATTTTTCGCGGATGTATTTGAATGCTGGTTTCGATTTTTCCATGGCTTTAACTAATTGTCTTAAAAGACTGTGTTTTATGTTTAGAGGGTGTAGTATAACAGTAGCAAAAGGATATTACACAATATTGTATGATATTGAACATTATTCTCAATATTATACAATATTGATCAATATCATGTTATATAATTTCGATCAATATTGTACAGTATCGTACAACATGTTGCGCTACCTGGGTATGACTTTATGAAATTCTGTCAGAGATGTGTTTTCGACAATAATTCGTCCAGGTAACAAAGTCGTCCTAGGATGCCAGCTTCTATACGTATATTGATGGAAATATGATGCTCAACTATACTATGACAAAGAAAACAGTAGATTTTAGTTTATCCCTCCTGAATGTCCATCCCAGATGTGCCAACAATACTCCTTATAGTGAATCATTTCCAAAAACTTTGTTGTACGTCTCTTTCACGTGTACTGCATGTGTAATTGAAATGGATGGTAACTTATTCGCGGTATGCAGTAGCATCATTTTAAGATTTCTTGCAAGAATGAAAGAATTGTATCATACTGCATTATATACTGGATGGCGCCGAGACTCCAAACATTTCAAACAATAATGCAACACTTCCCTATCTCAAATAACATAAGGGCCCGATAAATGCTGTACAAAATAAACTTAAGTGGTTTTGATAGTTTTATTTCAGTACCGCTTTGTACAAATTTATTAACATTTGTTGTATTTATGATATTTTTATTAATAGGTTACTCAAAAAATTACTCACTATAGTTATTATATTCCTAAAATTTAATCTTAATAAATCATGTTCCTAAAATTATCTTAATAAATCCTGTTGTTACGTAAGTTCAATTCATTGATTTGGCCCTGCACTCACATGCGATTTGTGTCGGACAAGTCACTTGAAGCAAAAATGTCGTAGGAGCAATAAACGACTTGAAGTGCAGTGACAACAGCTAGGCGATCTGCACGGATTTCCGGCAGATAGAGAAGTGTCACAAATGACTATTCGGTCAAACCCTCCCGCGAGCCGAAAACGTACCGGACAAGTGACTCTCTGAGGAAGGTCCGTGTGGCAACCTAGCTTCTCTCATTGCTTTTCAAGCCATTTAATTGCTTCTATTGCAAATGACTTGTCTGACACAAATCGTATGTGTATACGGGCCGTAATGTCAAATAACACTATATATAAAAATTAAGTTTTTTGAGATTATTTCCTGTATGCATTTGGAAAACAAAGGGTTCTGTAGTGTCAAAAAGTATACGGGTTTTATTTTAATTCCAGAAATTAGACATTTTTCATTGCTGTTTTCCATCAAGAATTTTCTTCTTATGTCTTCGCATCACACATTTTGACACTTTTAATGCTGTTTTCCATCAAGAATTTTCTTCTTCATATGTCTTCGCATTACACATTTTCACATTTTTAATGCTGTTTTCCATAAAGAATTTTCTTCTTCTTATGTCTTCGCCTTACACATTTTGACATTTTTAATGCTGTTTTCCATCAAGAATTTCCTTCTTCATATGTCTCAGGGTGGCCATCATTTTTGCTGTTTCACTTTCCCTGACATTTCTAGGTTTTATAAAAAAATTCCCTGACTTTTTTCGGAGGTAGCCCATCAACCATAGAAAAAAATCACCTGCACATTGGCCATATTAAGTATTCATTCAAGTCAGTATGGTTTGAATAAAAAACAAAATGTTTAAAAAAAGAACATTTATTTAAAACTTTTAAACAATAAACCATAAAAAAAACCAATATATCTTTACAATGAACAATTGTACTGTACCGAATTTTCCAGGTTTTTCTTATTAAAAATATAAGCTTAAAAAATCTTTAGGACGATCAAAATATCAATGAAAATATACTTTGCAAAATAAAACATAAAAAGGCAGAGAAAAAAGTGTAAGAAAACGATTTTTTACTGCTGTTTATAAATTAAAACACAGAAGCATAATATTCTGTCACACGAATGGAATCGAATAGTTTGCAAAAGAAAAAAGCAACTTTTTATTCCAACCCACTTCCTTCAATATGCCACAAAATGGATAATATATAAAGAGAAATAAAGAAAATAAAACATCAAAGACGAAAAAAGAGAGAAAAAATAAAATTCGCGAAAATGGGGGAAAAACCTGAATTTAACATTTAAAATTAAATAAATAAAAATCTAATTTGAATTTTTTAAGAAAAATTACTATGGCGTCAGCTCCCCTCTTGTGCTAATCCATCACTTTGCTAAATTTGATCTCATAAGTCAAAGATCTGGGCGTGAGTAAAGAACGAGAAAAAAAAACAGAACATGCAGACATAATACAAAAAAAATTGTTCTTTTATATGTATGGGTAACGGTTGTCCCATACTTTGAAGATCCCAGAATTTATCAAAATGCTCAGTAATCATAATGTTTCCTAACACTCAGAGAAAAAAACATACACAAAATAAACAAAAAAAATTCTGAAAGAAAATATTAGCGCTAATTTCAAATACTTCATAATTCAATGAAAAGATGTCCAGAAGTGGAAAAACAAACTAATTCTGGCATAACTCCTATTTGATATTAAATAATCATAAAAGCAAGCAGTAGTGTGGATGCTAACTTGTAGACAGATAACGATAAATTTACGATCTCGAAAGCTATCTGAATCTCTTGGACATATAGCCACATCCCGGTTCTTCTTCCACATCTGAGTGTGATTATACTATAGATTTTCATCTCAAGAAGTATAATCTAATTTAACTACCAAAAGAAACGCGATTCTGTTCATATAGTCCAGTCAACGAAGGTTCAAAATGGGGGTGAAAAAACATTAACTCATATAGTTTTGAAAATTGGTACACATGTTCATGAGGGGCTTATTATGAACATACTAAATGTCCCCGCTCCTGGAGGGTGAGTTCGCGGCGCCATCTTGAATGTCATCCCTCCTTTTTTAGTTTTTCCTGAATATCTCGAAAAATATTCAGATTCCACATTACAATTGATTAAACAAATTAAAGAGCATAAAATTCTGTACAAACATATGCTTTTATTTTTCTTCAAGCTTTAATAGTTTCCCAGATAATGGGTCTCAAAAGTTCCCTCCATCTTTGAGATCATTTCCCTTTTTCAGTTTCTCTTGAATACCTCGAAATCTGTTCAAATTTAAAATTACATGAAGTCAGCAAATTAAAGAGCGTAAAATTACCTACAAACACTTGCTTTTATTTTTGTATTAGCTTTAATAGTTTCCGAGATAATGGATTTAAAAATTTGCCGTCATCTTGGATTTTATCCCCCTTTTTTAGTTTTTTTTTAATATATCGAAAACTATTTGATTTTCAAATTACATTAAATACAACAAATTAATGATCGTGAAATTCCCAACCAATGCATGCTTTTATTTATTTTCTAGCTATAATAGTTTCAGTGATATTTAAGAAAACTAAAAAAGGGGGGATAAAATCCCAGATGATTAGAAATTTTGAAATCCATTATCTTGGAAACCATTAAAGCTAGAACAAAAATAAAAGCATGCGTTTGTAGGGAATTTTGCGCTCTTTAATTTGTTGATTACATGTTATTTGAAAATTGTATAGATTTCGAGATATTCAAGAGAAACTAAAAAAGAGGGGATGAAATCCAAGATGGCGACAACTTTTGAGACCCATTATCTGCGAAACTATTAAAGATGGCAGAAAAATAAAAGTATATATTTGAAAGGAATTTCAGGCTTTTTAATTTGTTGAATCAATTAATATTTGAAAAATGAATACTTTTTGAGTTATTCAGAAAAACTAAAAAAGGAGGAATGAAATCCAAGATGGCGCCGTGAGCTGACCCCCCAGGACCGCGTACTTTTAGTATGTTTATCAGCAACCTTTGAGACCCATTATCTGGAAAACAATTAAAGCTGGAAGAAAAATATAAGCATGTATTTGTAGGGAATTTTACGCTCTTTAATTTGTTAAATCAATTGTAATTTGAAAACACAATAGTTTTCGAGATATTCTGAAAAACTAAAAAAGGGGGATGAAATCCAAGATGGCGCCGTGAGCTAACCCCCAGGACCGCGTACTTTTAGTATGTTTATCAGAAGCCCCTAACGAACATGTGCGCCAATTTTCAAAACTATATGATTTAATGTTTTTTTCAAACCCTTCGTTGACTGGACTAACAGCCGAAATTTCGGTCCCTCGGAAATTTAAATGTAAATGTAATTACATGAACACGAATGGCATTCGTTTTTGACTGTCAGTAAATGACTGGTTTTCATTGGTTGCCAACGGTGTTTCATTCTATTTATAAAAAAAATCAGCGAATTGTCGGTTGCAATAAGAATTATCAAAATAAAAAAAATTCCAGATTTAGAATAAATTTCCCTGACTTTTCACTGTTTTTCCCCGGTCTCCCAAAATTCCCTGACTATTCCCGATTTTCCAGGTTTCCCGGTCGGGTGGCCACCCTGTGTTTTATACATTCGAATTCAATAAATTTTCTTTAGATTTTACACATTGGATGAGAATAGTGTTTGGAAAATAGGAGATCCTCTAACTTTTTTTAGTAGTGTGAATTTCATTGCTTTGAACGATCACTTTGGGTCAGAGCCAAAGTGATCATCACTACATCCGAATGATCAGTACATCCAAAATGCCTTAAAAATAATACAAGTTTATAGGAATACAAGGATCAGAGGCGTAGCGACCAGGGAACCACTCTTAGGGGCACTAGGGGCGGCAAAACATTAGTGCGTTCATGCCACAATTTAAAGTTAAATATGATGAAGGAATGAAATTTACTCTTACTAACCCATTGATGACAATTGGGAAGCAAAATTATCCATAATTTGCCTCGGGCGCCACTTACCCTGGCTACGCCACTGAGAAGGCTAGCAGAAAAACAGACCGCTCAACATTGTTAGCATGTACTCACTCATTCGTTTTAATTAGAAAATAATATTGATACAATGAAAATAATTGAAAAGAAGAGTCATTCACATTTATCTTTTTAAGCTTTCCTTAATTTAGCGAAAGTAACCTGTTCTAGATTTGAAGCATTCGGTAGACAAACTGTTCATATGAATAATGCTAATCAAAAGATTCAGCGCAGTATTAAACTGATCTTAAAGTACGAAGGGCTTGCAAAATTTCTTGGACTGTTGCTAGTATCTCTTTGGGCCCATCATCATTCTCCTCATGTTCTGTGGCGTCATGTCATGAAAACTAATCACTACACGCGAATTGTTGGTCACGACAACAGGCGGATTTTCTATATGTTTAGATACAGAAGATGCGTTTCGCGCTATTTTGATCAGTACAACCGATTTATCGTTACATTCGTGATCACAACAAGCGACGACCACTACAGTAGTTTAATGTCATCAGCAGTTCAGACGAGGCTCTCAAAATTTTTTGCATGACAGAATCAAACTTTTGCCTGGAAATTTCAATCTTAATTAAAGCTTCAAAAAATTAAAGATTTGTTATACATTACATTGTAATTGATCGTAACATGCAGATCATAATTTTAAAGATATATTTCAAATGTCATATCAATAAAACTTTTACTTCCGACGTCGTGAGAAAAGTAGAGAGCTTAGCTACATGCATGTGGAGACGATCCATTATAAAGTTGCTCTTCTGTATTTCTGAAACAAGAGCCAATGGAAGGTTTTCATGGTTATATTCGTGTTCAGTATGTTCAATTCGTACAGAATTGCATTTATTCACTTCAGTAGTTGTTGCACTGTGTTATTCAACCCTCTTCTCTGCAGCCATTCATGCATCTTCTCTTTATGGATTTCCATGAAAAATCTTTTAAAAAGATGCAAATTTTTGGCATAACTCTCTCTGCCATCCCGCCCAGTTTCAATTGACACACAAATACGGTAAGTTGTATCTGAGAGCAATTATTAATTTTCCATTTATTTCTCTTTGCATTCCAGATGCATTCAACAACTTTGAGTCCTAAACACATTTCTCCAACCATTATTTCAAGCATTGTGCAATTTATTTCAACAGCAATGCTTTAATTGCAAGAATATAATATTTTGATGACAGAATAGAAAACCAGTGGCATTTAACTAGTAATAAAGGAAAACTATCTGTTTCCCTAAATCTTAATTATCTTAATAAACCATGTTGTTGCGTTAGTCAAATTCGATTTAAACCTGGAACTCGCATGCGATTTGTGTCGGAAAAGTCATTTGCAGTGAAAATGTCGGAGAAGCAATAAACGACTTGAAGTGCAGTGACAACAGCTAGGCGATATGCACGGACCTACCGCAGAGAAAGAGAGAGAGAAAATGTCACAAATGACTTGTTGCAAAAGTCTTTCTGTGGATGTATGGTGTAAACAGTCCAACACGCAGGATAATGAAGAATGAAGGTTTATTTACAAATATACAGGAAAACACGTAGCACAGGTACAGGAAACAATAGTTCTTGCACAGATTAGCAATATAAACAGACAACAATTCACAGATAATAACATTTCAGCACTTTGATATTTAGCAACACAAACAGTCAGCAAATAACTAGTAACGACAATAACTGCACTTTCAATAGCGCTCAGCTCACTAGCTTCCTAGCTCGCACTACGAATAAACTCCAAAGACGTTCGCTCTCCAAGGCGATCCCAGTCGATCAACATACCCTCCGTCATCCAAGCGCTCTCCTTATATAGTCTCCAGCGGCAGGCAGTGACGTCACATGGAATCTTCTAATATATTCAAGCGTATCTTCTCTCCTAATGGAAATATCGAGAAGATTCCAGCATCTTTGAGATCCCATATTTCGTCACCAAAGTCGCCAAATTTGTCGCCAAGTTTGTCGCCAAGGTCGGGGAACCAGACGTGGCTGCTGCTAGTCATACCATACTTATCCCTGTAAAACTCTCTCCCCAACCATAAGACTCACATTGCTGGGAAGCGACTTTCCATGTTTGTAACAGACTGCTCTTTCAAACTTTCTCCGCGATCCTTAAACATGCCGGACAAGCGACCTCTGTAGGAGGTCCGTGTGGACCACCCATCAAATTTCAAACCATTTATTGCTTCTTTCGCAAATGACTTGTTTTACACAATTCGGATGTGTGTACCGGCAGTATTGTCAAGTAATACTTTATAAAAATTAAGTTTTTG
Organism: Araneus ventricosus; assembly: GCA_013235015.1. Classification (NCBI taxonomy): domain Eukaryota; kingdom Metazoa; phylum Arthropoda; class Arachnida; order Araneae; family Araneidae; genus Araneus; species Araneus ventricosus. Next base: position 24,188 of record BGPR01017632.1, on the reverse strand, counting down.
AGATTATTTCCGGAAAGCAGTTGGAAAACAAAGGGTTCTGAAGTGTCAAAAGTGTAAGGACTGTTTTTTTTTTAATTCTGTAAATTACAAATTTGATCTATTTAATGCTGTTTTCCTTCAAGAATGTTCTTCTTTTTATGTTTTCGAGCACTATATTCGAATTCATCAAATGTTGTTTAGATTTTATACATTTGATGGGAATAATGTTGCGAAAATAAGATATCCTCTAACTGTTTTGAATAGTGTGAATCTCATTGTTTTGAACGTTATGTGGATTTCAGACGACGCTGTTGAATATTTTTTGCCTCAGAGAATCAAACCTTTTCTTGGAAATTTTAATCTAAATTGAAGCTCCAAAAAATTAAAGATTTGTCATGTATCAATTTTTTAATGTAACATGCAGACCATAAATTTAAAGATATTTTCTAAATGCCACATCAATAAAACTTTTACTTTCGACGACCTGCGAAAAGCAGAGAGCTTAAATATCTACATGTGGGGGGATAACAACATTTGTTGCTTCAAATCCCATAACTCTTTAATTCAAGATCTACATGTGGAGACGACGCAATTTATGTCGAAAACTCAAATTTTGGAAACGTCCCCACTGTGATGACGGTATATTAAACAAAATTTGTACATCTGAAAAATTTTCAATTCGAAAATTTTGGATTATATTCCTAAGAAAAAAGAATTCAACTTATTTTGTTACTTCACTATATTTAATTCAGAATAAAATTGCATTGCTACGCGGCGTACCACTTTTTTTATTTAGCAGACTTATTTATATAAAGGTGGCTTATCCACGTGTAGTGAACAAAACATCTTGTGTAAGTTCTTATTCAAGTGCTTGAAAATGTTCCATGCACACTGATATGAAAGAAAAATGATCATGTGGTGATTGGATTAAAAGTAGTGAGGGGTGGAACTCGTGCTCCTCTCGGATTTAAACTCGAAATTCATTGTTATTTAAACTTACGTTGATAAAAACCTTCTGAATTTTAAAACGTTCATTATTTTAATAATTATATTTCATTAATAACGATATTATAAGTTTAATAACCTGATATATTACATCAATCAAAATTTCTATTAATAATTTGAAAAATGGCTGTTTTAACTTTTAATAAAACTGTTTTACATTACGATTTTTGTACTGCATTTCATTGATTGGATTAGCTATTATTTAGAATAATGATTTGTCTTAACTTTATAGCATAAATAATGGAAGTCTTTATTTACAATTTCTGAAAATACGAATTAAGCGTTTTTTCCAGGTGCTATTGAATTCAGTATTCATTCTGAAACATATTTTCTTTCGGAGTGTTTTTATTTTTTCTGTAGCACTGCTCTACTTGTAGTACTTAATATTATGAAGTTGAGTGCTATTTTCTAGGAGTTTTCAGTATTTAGAAGCAGAGACTAAGCTCTTTTGGTTGCCATTATCTGGATTTGAGTTCTGGTTTCTCATTAATTTGATTAAATTTTCCGGGAACAATATATTTACTGAAGGCGTTCAGTAATGCAATTGCATCTCAAATATCTAATCAAAATTAAATTCCTAATCCTATTAAACTTAAAAGATGTATTATTCATCATCAAGGCATTTTGAATAATTCTTTGCATTTATCGGAGTTCCAGTGTTTATAGTTTAAGCGCTTAAGTATGTTAATAACCTCGTTGATAAGATGTAAGTTTTCAGTGAAAATAAATTAAAATTATTAAAGACATTAAAACTTATTCAAAATACAAAGACAATGTCCCCTTACATCTGAGACTTAAGTCCGATTGACTTAGTCGTTTAAATTCCAGAATTCTAACTCCATGGACACCAGCGCAATCCGAGGTCGATTCGCGCGACTTCTTTTGCCTGCTATTAGCTGCGTGACTAAAGTTTTCGAAAATTTAAATTTTATATGAACTTTTAAAACAGTTTTTGGTATAAAATTTAATTTTAACGTAGGACTACGTTCCTCCCATTCGGGAATTTGATTCACACGCCAAAACACCAGAAAAACGTTGTATCGGAGATCCTCTACACTGAAGAGCCAAAACATTCTGACCATCTACTCAATAACGCGTTACGCCTCCTTTGGCCTTCAAAACAACTGCAACTCGCCTGGGCATAGATGCCACAAGTTTTTGGTACATGACTGGAGACAGGTTGTACCAAATGTCTAAGCAGCGGTCACGCAAAGTCGAGATATTCGGACATGGTGGCGTTTGAGCTCTGAGCTGCCGCTCCATGACATCCTAAATGCGCTGCATCAGATTAAGATCCGGCGAGTTAGGTGGCCAGGACATTAAATGGAATTCATCAGTATGCTCCTCGAACCACTCCAACACAATCCGAGCCTTGTGATATGGAGCGTTGTCCTGCTGGAAGATTCCATTTCCAGTTGGGAAGACAAACGCCATGTAAGGGTGCAACTGATCCGCAATGATGTTCAGATAGTTAGCAGCTTTCATGGTCTGTTATACCACAACTACGGGTCCTATAGCCGCCCATGAGAACGTCCCCCAAAGCATAATATCGCCACCGCCAGCCTGTGTATGGCCTGAAAGATTCAACCTTGCCGAAACCTCATTCTGTTCTTGTGGGGGAATCGGCACACCAATCCATTATTCGACGGTTTGCCTCCTCACAACCTCCTACCATATGGCACCACCCAGCCAACAACATCAGCCAGTATGGTTCCGTAGCGTAGCCAACAATTCAACGTCAAGAAGGAAGATGCATAATTTGCTCCACTTTCTCCAAAGGGAAACCAGCCTTTTTCGTCCAGATCCCAATTAATTGTTTTTCTTTCGTTCCTTCAATAGTTAAGTTCAATGCTTTCGTCCCATTCCCACAATCTTGGCCAACATTTTCATAATTAGCAACTTCTGTAACCGAACACCCTCTTCCTCCTGCGATGAGGGAAATTAAATCCAACCAAACTTCAACTTTCCTTCCTGCGTCTTCATCACCCCATCCTTTCCTTTGGAGATGGAAGGTCTCGTTTCACCAGTTCGACCTTCAACTTCGCCTCCTCTTCAGCCCATCATCCCCCAATGAATTCAGAACAGCTTTAGAGCCGTAGCACACTTGCTTATATTTCGTCACCAAGGGACAGCAAAACCGCTTCTAGGGTGTTTGAACCGGTTTTATTAGCCAGCAAAGCGAAGATGGGAACTTTCCAGCAAAACGAAAAAGATCCATCCAAGTTCATGGGCGTGAATAACTGAACCAATCAGGTTCGACTCGCCAGTGACATCACTGAAATCTTAGGCGCAATTTTCGGGCTACACAGAAGCCATTTCATAACGTGTTAACATCTTAATTTTTTATTGAAATAAGGTAGATGATCCAGTTTTTGCCACATTAAGAGCAAATTTGAATTGGAATTTTCACAGTGGATGACTGGCTTAAGTTTTTTTAAGTCGTACTAACACTATTCTTTAATAAATTTTATTGCCTGATAATTAAAAAATCTTTCTCTGGAAAAAAATTATATTTTGAGTTATGAATTTTTAAATAATATATCTTAATTTGGCCTCATAAATATCATACAATATAACAGACATTTTACTGAATATTAAGCAAAAATACAGCATTTTCATGCAGTATGTATTTTATTACATTTTCCTTCTTTATAAGTCAGTTTTTCGTTGCGTATAAAAGAACTGAATATCAAATTTTTTACTTTTTACTCAACTTGTTGTGTTTCAATGTTTTACATTATTTGTTTGAGATTTTTCTTGTTTATATTTCATAAACATTCAGTAAATTTCTAATTCTTATATTATAACTATATTAAGCAAAAATTAAATAAAATAATATGATTCTTGGAAAAGATTAATGCACCTATTAGTTTGTATCTATGGATATTATACACAAATTAAGTCTTAAATGATATAAAATTTATTAAAAAAGAGGCTAGTACTGTCCCATAAAAGCATTTCCATAGATGACCAATCTTTTGTAAATGTTCAAGATATTATGATGAAGCTACATTTTCACAAAAAACAGGAGATTTTCAGTGACACAGAAATCTTTTGGTGTGTAATTTGCTAAGATTAATATTCATTAATCTTGCATTATAAGTATGCATTGAAGCCATGGATAAACAAATATGATGCATTCTATGTTTTATGCTATTAAAAAATGCTTTGTCTCTTGTTACTTAAAAATAAATATTTAAAAAATATAGATAATTAATAGATTTAGCGTGAGTGTAATATAAATCTTAACATGTAGAGAATATGTATGCATTTTTTTTCAAGCGAAAAAAAAGTTCTTTGAGAATTAACATTCAAAATTTACAAAAGTGGTCCATTGTACCCTGGTCTCCCCATACATGATGTATACACTTGTACAATTTTTTTAAAGGGCTGAATTTATATGCAAATACTTAAAGCAATCCCTTTAGGAAATAAGAAAAAACCCTCATAATCCCTAAAGATAATTAATTTTAGAATTAACAGTTATTTCTGACAGTCTAGCGATGAAAGATTGCAACACTTGTGAGTACTTGACACATGTTCATGCATTTAATTTTCTTCAGGACTTTCTTCCAAGATCTACCGTGTTTCTCCTTCAAATAGAGTTCCATCAGCTAACTCTTCTTCAAAATAGAACTTCTCAGAACAATGTACGGTCCATCTCTCTGTTCTTGTGTACATTTTTATGTTATTTTTATTATTGTATTTAATTTGTTTTTCAACTTTTTCCTTCCATTTTTTGTTTTTTTTAATGTATTTTTTACTCTTCGTATAGTTTTTCCATTGCATTTAGTTTTTATTATTTTCCAGCTATTTCATGTATAACTGTGTAATTTTGTGTTTTTCAAGGTTTTATTTTACTCTGTGTTACCAAAATATTTTTATAATGTATAGCACAATAGCAACTCTTCCTAATGCTCCTGCAAATAGTTGCGTTCTTAATTAGTCAGCGGTATAGAGAATTGTCAAGTTTTAAGAGAGGTCACCACCTGGGTTTTGTGATTTTTCTTCCACTTCATGACCGCGTCACTGCTTAAATAACCATATGGTTACAGTTGCAGGGGCATGGAGTGATGTTATGTTATGTACAAGAGGGGAGCAACTGTTCGCCTGGCAGATGGCGTACCCTGACACGACCATCGACGTGATGAATGAGAAATCGGGATTCATCCGACCAGGCAACTCTCTTCCACTCATCCATGGTCCAGTCTCGATGTTCCCGGGCCCACTGTAGGTGTAGTTGACGATGACGCTTGGTCAACAGAGGCACACGAGTGGGACGTCTGCTGCACAGTCGTGACCTTCGAGATAACAGAAGGCCCAGTAACTCGGAACATGAGTCATCATGAAGAGGGAACGAAGACACTCGGAAAACTATTTTTAATTCTAGAAGATTATTACAGTGTTAAATAATTTATGTTTAAACTTATAACAATAACTAGGCCAAGAATTAACAAAAGTTTCTTTTAGATTTCGTGAGCTTTTTCTCATATGCAAATAAAACTATAAACATCATACAATAATTAAATAAAAAATATAACTTTTATTGATATAAATTTAACAATAAATGGTAATAAGTTTTTTCAAGTAGTTAAGTAGAAATTTGGAAAATTACCCTTACAACATTGATTTCCATATTTGTTTCCTAAGGTGGCCGACACCTGGGCCAACTTGGTAACATGCATATGGTTGCCATTTGCACGACTTAAAACTATTAATATGATAAATTTATTAGAAATGAAGTAAATGCGGTTAAAGAGAAAGAAATAACCTTTCAGAAAACGTATCATAACTCAAAGTTCTAAGAATTTAAACACATCTAAATTAAAATATCTTCTTCCCTGGAAATTAGATCGACTGCTCCTCAAAAGTGAAATCACTGCATACCATGAAAGCCGATCAAGGTGATATCTTCAAATTCAGCCGCGTGCACTGCAGACACGTGATTTACAATGCAGTAGCACCGTGTTGTAATTAAAAATGAAATTAATTCTACTTTTGGGGGGTGGCAAACCACAATGGTATCCACAAGCAAAGGAAGATAGCTTATAAAACGCGGCGTTTTTCATTTTTAAATCAATTTCATTTTTAAAATAGGGCCTTTTTACTTATACCCATAAATGTATTATTTTCAATAAAAAGAATTATTTAATTGATCGCCAACATTAATAGAAATTTAAGTCAATTAACGTATTAAGCGAAAATTTTTAAAAATTACTTCTCTTTCAGAATATGCTGCAATAAAACAGTATTAAATGTTTTAAAAACATTTTACTGGATTTAACAAAATATAACTTTATTCTGATAATTTTTTTGATACCATAACCATATTGGAGAAACTATTTTATTTTCAAGTTACTATGAAAATTCATGGAAAAAACGGTAGTTAACAAACAAGGCTGACAAAATCATGATTAATTTTTTTTTTAAATATATATTTTTAAATGAAACTTTGCATCTAGCATTTATTTACTTCTAATTTAAAAAAAAAAACTGTCTGTCTTTAAATAACTATCAATCTTATTTATAGTACAAAAAGAAATACATTCCTTAAGCACAATTTATGCTAGCAAGGTGTTTTTAAAGAATTTCCATCGAAACAAAATAAAAGTAATTTTGTTTCATCTTGATTATTAAAGTATCCGAATATACCAATTTTATAAAAATCTAGCTGGTATAAAATGAAATTGTTATTAATAACTTGAGTATATATTAAAAAAATATCTTATTTCTATAAAATTAAGCCTTCCACTAGACCAACAATATTTAAAAAATTTTACCAATTAATCCTGTTTTTATATCAAATATTTTTTATAAAAAATATTTTTAGAAAACTGATCAGATTTAAATAAATGTTTTCAATAACACACCTGCCAAAACTTTTAATAAGATGTGAAACTATTCTATTATTTCTAACCTTAGAAATAGTTTTATCCTTTTTTAAATATTTACAAAATCTGTAATTTTTTAAAATATACTTTCTAATTTTAATGTAAGATGTAATAAAATTCAATAAAATAAAGATATTTAACTATTTAAATTTATTTTGAAGTTTCTTTGTACAAAGACTTGTAATAAAGATTTGTATCTGCAATGTACTTTTTAAGGTATCAACTCTTTAAGAATATTTTGTCAAGAATATAATCACTTACTTCATAAAACATGATGTAACACTTTCAGTATCTTTCAAATTCATTTAAATCAGAATTTTAATCAAGGTGATTACCCCAAGTATTTTCTACCAGAAGCTTTTTATTAAATTAGTGATTTCAATGATACTGAAGTAAAGAATTGAGATCTTTATTGCTACTTATATAATATTAAAAATTAACCAAGAGACAATTCTAGAATCAAAATACTAAATATTTAGCTTGAAAAATTATTTATAAAATTCTTAATTTTTTAGGTATAAATTTAATTAAAAAACACTGAACTTTGCATAATTTTTTTCTGGTTGAAGAGTTAAAAATTTACAGAAACACATAAATTATCCACAAATTTTAGGAAATTGTCAAAAAATATTTATTATATACAAACAATGTTTACAAATTTTTCAACAAATGACAAATACAGCTTTAAACTAGTATGTACATAAAACTTGAGAGTACTTTTTATTTCAAAATACAAGTATAGCACATGCAAAAAATATCAATATTATGATGAAATACAAAATAAACATTCTATCAGTAAATGAAATAATTATTTTGTGTTTGTTTTGGTTTTTTTCTCTAAGAGAGAACTGGTGTTCTTGATTTCACTGAGAGTTTCTAATTTCCGTTTCTTCTTAGTTTTTGAACCCTTTTGTTTATCATTTTTAATTTTACAATAATTATTAAGTAACGTGTTAGTAGCTGATTTCATTATTTTAGCAATTACTTTTTCAAAGGTATATCCACAGCTACACACTGAAAAGTCCCACATGTCTTTTGACATTAACAGCTCTTCAACTAATTTCATCACCAAATTACGTTGATTTTGAACTTTTAAAAATTGAAGCTCATATTTTTCACTGATTAATTTTTGAGTTACAATATAAATGTGTAGAACAATATTAGTAACGAATTCCGATGGATAAAGTAACCCTCCCCTATCACAACTTTTAATTAGTTTAAAATTATCAACATCCATTTCTTTATCGGTGAGTAATTTCTTTCTACACTCGTAGCACTTAACATTTTTGTGAGCAGAATGGGAGCAATATCCAGCCAAATAAGTTATAACTGGTAAAGGATCTGTCACTTTATCTATATCTGAATTAGAAACTTCAATGTCCTGAAAAAATCATCAATAATTTCTACTGAATTTTCATCCTTTTCACAGTTATCAAACAAGTCAATATCAAAGCTCCCAGAAGTATGAGAAATAAGCTTTAATTCCCTACTTATTCTAAGCTTATTCTCAGTTTCGTAGAGCTGACGAATGGAGATATGATATTGGTCACCAGACATGCTGCGGTATTGTCCAAAACGCGATTCAAGTTTGTCTGTTTGAATCTTTCCTAATAATAAATATGACATATTTAAATTATTACAACAGTATTCAGTTACAGATAAAAAGGCTTGAGAGGTTTGACGTAAAGCTGAATGAGTCTCTCGACTAAATCTGCCATTATTGGAATTCATTTTTTCATACTTGTCTAACCAAGCTATGAACTTTTTTAAGAACTCTTTTTTAATATCATTAAGGGAATCAGTAATTGGTTCAGCCGTAGGATTGTTTTTGTGTTTTCCTTTTGTCACAGTTTTTACATTGGCAATGTCCCACCAGGTGCAAAATATATTTAGAAAATTTGCAGTGTCACCATAATGCATGAGGTTATGTTTTTCACCTAACTCTAATAAGCCCTTGACCAGATTTGAACTGAAAATTTTCAGAGCAAGACTAACATTTTGGCGTTCAAGATTTGTCGGCCAGAGAGCTTTTCGTGTTAACCCAATACCAAACTTCAACAATTCTGATGATTCAATATCATATAACTTTCGAAAGACACTAAAAGAGGCTGTCTGAACTGAATTTTCCTCTCCTTCAAACTGGGGATAATACATAAAATATCCATTTTTTTGATTGATACAATTGTTTCTCACACATTTTATGAGATGAACTGAATCAATCAAATAAAACAAAGGCCTTTTCTCGTCTGCTGGATGCTGATATTGTACTTGGAATTGTGGAGGATTATTGAAATTAGAAACAGCTTTTCGATTTATTGAATTATTATCAGTGACAATGCCCATAACTTTAAATCCAATTTCCTCTAAAGCAAGAATTATCTTTTTTATTAAAGTAAATAAATCTTCAGCCACGATATGGCTTACGGGAACAATGTGAACAACATCCTTGAATGATGAAGAAATGCTGTTTAACATAAACACATGTGCACTTGTGGCCAAGTTTGCATTATCATAGGAGTTACCCACAATATTTCCCCCTTTATAATCCATGAAAGGTTTCATATGAATCTCATCAAGCAGCAAAAAAACATTATGATCCCCATCACTTATTTTTGAAAATATTTGTTTAGCATAAGAAAGGAAATATTTATTTTGTTGTTCATAAACTGGTGATGATCTTAACATTGAGCTGACTTTTCTTATTGTACTAGGGTCAGGCAATATTAAATTACCTGAATGACGGATAAATTTATATGCTTGCGGAGATATATGAAATAAAAGAGAAGAGAAAATAAGCATGTTTGAGGAATATCGATATCTTACTGGATTTAATTTTAAAAGGTGCAGTTGCTCAATGAAAAATTCTATCAAGAATTTAAATTTATCCTCAACAAGATTCATTGATTTCTTTAGAGAAGAAGTTACAAAATATAAATTATCATCTAATGGATTATCATAGTTTATTACATTTGTTTCATAGTTCTTTAAAATATCCAGTACTTGATTAAAATTACTTACTTTTATAGGTAACTTTGTATCCTTGTGTTTGGTGAGATTCTGCCCTTTATACGATATGCTCAGTTGCAAAACATCATTAATTGTAATTGCATAGGTTATGCATGGTACACATTCAGTTATAACTAATGATAAAAAAATTATATGCTTGTCTTTATGAATTCTGGACCAAAAAGGAGGTACTTCATTAATAGAGAAACAATTCTGCATTTCCACAAAATTTTGAAAACTGAATTTGTTATCGTACTGCTCTTTCGTAAGTAAACTGTCGGCGATAGCCTTGTGAAGGTATTGCTCCTCCAAATTCAATTTTCTTACTTCTGGTCCATCACGAGCAACCTTTGTAGAGGATAAATATGAAGGGCAATGTGGGAAAATTTTTGGTGTTGCACCTTCTTTAAGTCTTGGCTTCTTCAATTTAGCAATAAGTGTTTCACCCGTTGACTCCTTGTAAAATGTAGAAACTCTTTCGATATCGTCATCCGTGAAATGCTTCTCGCATACCTAAAAGAGTAAAATAATTTATTACTTCCAAAATAATTTCTCTAAATACATTTTGATTCATAATATCAAATAAACATGGGTATGGGTATTTAAATTTAGCTCATTATTATTTGATATTGAAGGCCAAAAATTTTTTAAACAGCGATGTATTTTTATTAATATTTGGACAAATAAAAAAACTAAGATAAACAAATTAAATCAAATATTTCATAAAAGTAAATATTATAATACAGTATTCAAACATAATAGTTTATATTACTTTATTTTAATTTATTAAAAATCCGCTTAAAGCTGTCCTGACTTATTAATAATATAGAAATAATAGTTCTATTTGTTTATTTTAACTCTTAAACAGTGTTTTGTGTTTCTAAGTAGAGAGAACTTACTTTTGTATTTTTAGTCACAACTAAATCTCTTCTAGGGACAGCCTGGATCCATTTTAATTTTAATTCTTCTACTTTAGGGAAACTGAAAACTGCCACCTTGTTTTCTGCATCATAGTTGCCTCGGCAGTTTGTCACACAGCATGTATTTGGCATCTGTAAATGAAGAATAACTCATTAAAATGACACAATCATAAAATTTCACTAACAAACAACAACAAAAATAATGCCCATATGTCATATATTAAATTTTGCAATAATTTAAAGTTAGGATGAGAAAAAACTATGAATAAACAAAATATCCTATATGAAGCTTGCATATAATTAATCGGTTAGCATTGATAATATTTTAAGAGACAAAATAAATTTATCATACTAAATATTATTATAAAGTAAAATAAAATAGAAATCCATTAGTTAACTAAGATAATCAGTAATTTGAATAAACTTTATATGTTTTAAGTGACACTGTTTCACTAACATTTATAACAGAGAAAATAAGTTCCTATTATAATAAAAGTCTCAGCTTGTGCAAGAAACATTTTTTAACAGAAACCTTTTAACAATGTGTATAAAAACATGCAAGAACTGCCATCTTTTGAATTTATCATAATGGAAGTAATAAAGTAAGTAAAAATGGTTTAAAAACAATCTTCGAGGAAATTCAAATTTAGTAATGACATATAAGTTTCTTCTGTCTATTGTAAAAAATGAATATACTCTTGGGAGACTCAGCATTCAAAATGATAACAAACAACGTGTCCATACTTGGAAAATTTTAATAAATGTTTAAAAAAACATTACATAGATGGCATTTTAAAACATTAATCAATTTTGAAAGCGACTTTTATTTTATGTGAAAGGGAAGGTTAAATTTCTTGCAGAAACTAGTTTAAAAATATTCTTATGAAAGATTTGTTAGTACATAATACACTCGCAGTATTGGATTAAATTTTCATACACTAACGATTCCACTTAGCTAACAAATAAACACATTGTATTAATGTAATGATTGCACGGCAATTTTAAATAATGAGTATAAGCATTCGAAATCAGTATAATCAGGTAGCTTTAATATCTATACGAATCATTGAGTTAGGCTTATCAACATGCAGAATTAAAACATGTTTAAGGGAAGAATAAATAAATATTTCTACACTTACCTTTCGAAAAAGTTGTAAACAGCACTCTGGTTAATAATCCAGTGGAATTTGGAGAACTGTCACACATAAAACATTCCTTAACTTACGACTGGACATCGATTCTCGACACGACGCTACGCTTTGCAGTTCACATAAGACACTTCGCTTCGTCGTTTCGCCTCCCTTATGGTGATGACTCATTGTACAAAATTCCGTCTGTTCCTGGGCCTTGTTTATTAGGGTGGATCGAAAAGTATAGGAAAAAAAAAATTTTGAAATTCTTTTTGGCATGGGGCGGGAAAGTTGTGTCTTAAGTATATTAGTTTACATATATTTTTTTATTGAAATCCATTCATATCTTCCGGTGCCCCAAGCGCCTCAAAAATAGTTAAAAATTGAATTTTTTATGAAAATTTACAATTTTTTTTGTTTTGTTTTGAAATTATTTTTGGCATAGGGTGGAAAAGTTGTGTCTTAGGTATATTAGTTTACATAGATTTTTTTATTGAAATCCATTCATATCTTCCAGTGCCCCAAGTGCTCCAAAAATAGTTAAAAATGACATTTTTGGGGGGAAATTTATAAAAAAATATTTTCAAAATTTCCTTTAGCGCCGGGTAAGAAAGTTTTGTTTTGGGTATATTAATTTGCGTTTTTTTATTATTATTAAAGTTCATTCATATCTTCTGGTGGCCTGAAAGCCCTCCAAAAAGATAAAAATTGACATTTTTACAAATATCTATTAAAAATTGTGAATTAATGAAAAATATTTGAAAAATTGGCAGATTATTCAAGTATTAAAGTGTAAACTTATAAATAATTATAATTTTATAATAATACATGAAGTATAAATTTAATAATTAAGGCAATAAATCACAAAACTTATAAAAAGTGAACTTAATCATAGATTTTTTTTTAATTCTATTAATTTGAAGATTTACATATTTCTAAAGGATGTAATCCTTTTTGTATTATAATGCTTAATAAGACTTCTTGATTGTATCCTATTCAATATGAAGCCGTGTCTTTTCTCTTCTCCATATACACTTTCCGACGCTTCAAACACTATGAGAAAACACCTTTCTACAGCTTGGGTATGGCATGGATATTTTGACCATTCCTCTGTCTAACTTTTACTATGTTCTCTATTTATTTAAATGGCACATTCATCAAAAGAGGTGGCTAAAATGTCCAACTCGTTGCCAGTTAATAAGTGCAAAACGATCCTTTGCTTTAAAGTCTATTTTTGGTACTTGAAAAATTCTTATTCTGATAATCCTCTGTTTTCATATCTAGCACAAATTAGTTTTCGTATTGCTAAAGACCTTATATTCTCTCTGTTATTTGTGAGAATTGACAATAGCAAATTTTCTGGATGACAAAAGAAGCTATTTCGTTGAATAAAAGTGTGTACTATATTTCTTAAATTGGGTTCCAAATATCTAAAAAATGAAATAAGTCTCCAAATATGCAGCGCTCCTTCTGTTATGGAGGGATTTGTCTTGACATGGAACCATACAGGTTGCATATACCTTCATAATATATGTTGCAAGAATAATAAGATTGTCAGATAGTTTTTCTGTGACCACATACAACATTAAAATTCTACCTGCAATTGTTAGCCACCTTGAGTGAACAACTGGACCAGGCTTTCTTAATGCCAGGTCAGAATAACATTCACCACGTGATATCGCTAGACAAATATCATATAGATATTGCTGATCATTGCTGAGAACCATTCTATTTATATTATGTGGCATATTCTCCACATTTATTGAAGAAAAAGGAGCTACAGGTAAGTTCCTCATAGGTTTTGATTGCTTTACGAAGTGGTCGACAAAATTCTTCAGGACCAGCTGTTGCCCATCCAAAGAATTCAGTAGATGACGGAGGGATAACTCATTTGTTTGAAGCAAACAAATTCACTATTGTAATGGTCTATTGAGGCAAGTTCCATCAAGCGAATAATACCTCCCTTGTGCCCAGTATTAACATTTGTTCCATCGCATCCAATTACTGTTAGCCCATTTAATCGCATGTTATGTGTTCCAAAAAATTGAGTATTGCTTCTTTTATGGCTTTAGCTCCTCTTGTTGCAGTAGTAACATGTCCGATATACACAGGTAGGTTCGTTTACAAGAGTGTAATGCTCCTCTTTCGTGGTCTTTGGGTAGTACCTTGTGTCCTTCTTAATTAGCACTTTTGTGTTTTCTTTCCTCCCATCGAAATATAATACGGTTAAAAGAGACAACGACACTGTTAACTTAGTAGACTTTGCAACTGCATTTTAAAGCTTTTTACGCTGTCTACGAATTTTATTGCGATCTACCACATGCGAAGCCACGCCTTCGTGTACAATTCCAATATCATGTAGAACAGCACTGGTAAATAAAGTAGCTGTTCTATTTGAAACTCCGTATCGATCACATTCCATTGCTAAGGTAAGGAAATCTAAACGATTTTATGATTGATATTCCAAGGTAATTACATCCGTATCTGTATACAAGGACGAAGACATAGTGTTGAGCTCAAGCATCTCCTTTGATTGAGCATGAGCAGCATCATTTTTAACCGTTTTACGTTTTATTCTTTTGTCTTCCATCTGTTTTCTTTTTTCCTTTTCTCTTTTTTTCATTAGCAATTACTTCCACTTCTCCAATAACCATTTTCCTTTCTAATATTCGATCTTTTATAAACAATCACTTAGCAAGTGAAATGTTCATGTCTTCTTGAAATTTACATTTATCGAAATTTGTACACTTACAAAATGTGATATCGAACAAACACGATATTTTTTCAGTACGATAATTTTCCAATTTTTGTTGGTATTTTTTATCATTCCTTCGCCCTCTCCTCTACGTTTCTCCTTGTAAAATCATTTCTTTAACACATTTTTAATTTTTGATTTTTAATTCGAAATTTGCATAAAAAATGTTTTTTTGCAAATATTTAAGCGTTTTGGGGCACCGGAAGATATTAAACAAAGTTGAAAAAATTTTGCATATATGCTAATACACTTAAAAGACAACTTTTGCACCCTATGCCGATTATTTTATCCAAACTTTGATTTTTCGATCCACCCTATTGTTTATCTCGGTCACGGCACAGTCCCATATCCAACAGTGTCCGCTGAACTGTGTGTTCCGAAACACTTGCGCTTGGACCTGCATTGTATTGGGCTGTCAGCTGAGCCACTGTCTGGCGCCGATTTTGATTTACCAAGCGGGACAATCTCCGAAGTCCCTTTTCTTTGATGACGCGTGAACGACCAACACATTGGCGTCTACTGCTGGTGTCACCGTCATTTATCCACTTTGCATGAATACTAACAACGGCAGATCGTGAACAACCTACCAGTCGTGCAGTTTCGGTGATACTCGTTCCGAGTCTTCGGGCCATTACGATGTGTCCTCTATCAAATTCGCTTAGATCAGCAGCCTTTCTCATCACTCGCAAAAGTAAGTGCAAGAAAGATTACTTACCTTCTCCAGCAGTAGTTAAATACCGTTCTCAGTTAACCACGTGCCCTCCACGTCATCCAGACGAGTTCATTGAAAAATGTGGGGATGGTCATAATGTTTTGGCTTGTCAGTGTATATCTCGGTAACTACATATGTTAAAAACATAACTAATGTCTTATTTTAGCGATAAAGGGTAATAACATAAGTTACAAAAAAAAATGAAAATCAGAATTGTAGTTCAACGACTACTGAGTCGCAAAGTTAGGCAAAAATACGCATGAATTGGTGACGCGATCCTCTATATCTCGGTAACTACATATGTTAAGAACGTAATTAATGTCTTATTTTAGAGATAAAAGGTAACAACAGAAATTACAAAAAAAATTTAAAAATCGAAAATCAGTCACGCGAGTAAAGTTGTCCTAGGCCTTTAACATCAGCGGCTGTTTGAAAAAGACAGCCTCCCGTCATTTTTTTATTTTATTTTACTCCTATTTCAAATCCTAAAGCCAGGAAAAATTCAAATAACTCCCATTTTAACATGCTTTCCCCATAACTTCAAATGTTCTGAATCAAAACCCTTAAATATTGGTTTCGAGGGCCCTTAAATTTTTAAAATAAAAGGAAATATTAAATCAAGCAGATTATAAAATACCCATAAATAACTTGTAATATGTAGCTACTGTACCTGGAGGTAAAGTTTATCCGCAGGTGCATTAGTTGCAAGTGACGCTATCCATTAAAAATTAGTTCTGTATACTATTCCTTGATTACTTTCTACTTTTAGTAACGGCCACAAAAAATTCCTAGCAATTTCTAAACTGCTTTTAGACAAACTAATATTGCATCATATGCATTTTTGTAAACCAAAAATTATCTATGGTTTCAAAAAAATATTAGCTTGGCACTTTCTCCTAAATCTATTAATATTTTCAACTGTTTTTTCACAACAGTGTTTGTAAACTTTCTCCTTTTCCTAGCGTCAATATTTTCCGTATGATTTTTGATAGCCTTACAGTGGCAGGCATACTACAATCCGAATTAAGCAAATGAAGATTTAAATAACAATTCTACCTTAACCTTTTTCTCAATCTTAGTAAAGTATATAAATCTTGCTCAACATTTTATATATCTAGTTTGTGCATTGTTTATAGTTTTTATCAGATGCAAAACTTATTTAATATAAGTCAAAGTATTTCATTTCCACTAATCAAACAACCATTTTTGCAGGTCTCTCATATTATGGCTAATACCTTACATATGAATCTCTTTTTATCTTTACTTTAAATTGTAGAACTGAAATTTTATATTGTATATCTCTACTAATAATAAGGGAAAATGTGTGTGTGAGCGTCTTTTTGTTGCCACTCTATATGGTCGACCACTGAACCCAGAGCTACGATATTCGCACAAACACACTTTGGAGGGTCGGGATGTGCACCGGTCGAGTTTTTTAAAAATTTTAATTAATTAAAAATTAAATCAAATTTTGATGGTTTTCCTTGATAACTACCCAAAAAGTAATAGCACCAAAATGATTTTCACTCCATCTTAATATTTAAAAAAAATCTTTTCAATGATATTAATTAAATTATCCTATGATTTTTTCCTCCAATCTTAATAATTTTAAAAAATATGCTTTTAAGAATAATTTAAAACAATACTTTTCATTGTTGTAATGAAATCCAAAGCATTTTCATTGTTTAAACAAATATTTAAGTGCGCATTTCTTTTGCATTGTTGTAAGGTAACATCCTAATGGATTTTCTTTCTTTTTCATTTTACCATTTCTTCTGCTAAATCTGTAATCAAAGTCCTTTAAAATAGTAAGTTTATTAGGAAATATATGCAGTAAGCTGAATGATTATGGTTTAATTCGTTTAATCAACATATTTGAATCCAGGTAACATGACGCAGGACGTAAAATGTGCTGCTCCATTTTATTGTTGAAATCAGATGCACATTTTGCATGAAGAATAAGACAATGACGTTGGCGCCGACAACGTGCATTTGGATGTTACACGACAGATAATAACTTGACCCCATTAGGGACGTTCATGTAGACAACAAACAGATCAGGCTCAAGGCTACTGAAACAACACTGGTTAAAAGTCTATTAAAATTACTTCGTTAAGGTAACCATGAGTATCAAATAATGCATATTAGTACCGTATGAACTAAGCACCAGAAATTGTCAATGCATAATTTTTTTTCATTTTTTTGCAGTCGATTGCGCACCAATTACATATGACAGTGATGGCGAACCTTTTAGAGAAGTGGGCTAGTTTTGTTCATTATTTTTCAATACTAGCTAGTTTGGCACGTCACTTGGGAAGGGGAGGATGGGGTGGTAAAAGAGTACCAAAAGACAGTTGACATTTTTTTTCTCACTTTTAAAATCCTCTCAAAAATTTGCGTTTTCCTTTTTATTTTATAGCTTTTGCGTTTGCAAAGGAAGAGCAAAAAATAAATGTCTACGTCAAAAATTTGAAATCAATGAGGTGATACCATAAATTACTGCATCATTTAATGAAAGTTAACACCATGCCTTTTTGCCAATCAGTGCCTATGCACCGACTGGAAAGCTCATTATACAGGGTTAGCCTAAAGGATTCATCCGGTTTCAAAAGACTGTTTATTTACAAGTATGCGACGTACAAAGACGGTTGATACATGGAAAGATGCATACACTCACCACGTTCCTGGTACATACTACAAATGACCAGGTACATATTTTCCGTATTTGCGTAGGAATGCACGCTGAACGCTCGTAACCGAAGAACACTTCGCATATTCCAACACACAAAAACTCTTCTCCTGCATTACCGACATCTTGTAAAGTTCCAAAGCAGGCTCGCCATCTAGCGAGCTATGGGGCTGGCTTTTAAACTTGCGAAGTGTTTGTATCTTGTCATGTATCACCCGTCTTTGTAGGTCGTATACCTCTCAATACACAGTGTTTTGAAACCAGATGAATCATTTAGGCTAACCCTGTATATTATGAAGTTCAAGGAGCTTTCGTACAGGTTCGTTTCGACTGACTTATGTTGCCATCTGGGAGTGCGGAAGTGAATTATATATTGCAGAATAAATATGAAGTGTCGTGGGCTCAACTCTACATACATGCATATAACGATAGTCCATGAGATGAAGGGTAGAGCATTTTTAAATGAAGATGCAATCGTTGGTACTTCCAAAAACCAGAGAGTTTATTAGAATTTAAATATTCTTAATTAAAATAATGATCAAGCAGATAATGCAGCTGCAGACGAAAATTTAACATTACTGGAGTTCGCGCCCATGGCTATGAGTGAAGCTCTTACGCGCAAAGCGGCGAGTCTTATCAGGAAAGAGTTACATCATAAAAAGAGAAAGATGGGGGAAGTCATGCCTTTAAATACTGATGGTAAATGGGGAATCCCTGAAGATCTCGTGACTCTGTAAGTTCAAGAAGAAGTGCGTTTCTCTAAGATTTAAGTAGAAGTAATTCGTAACTTCGCCTCCTCTTCAGCCCATCATCCCCTAATGAACTCAGAACTGATTTAGTCGTTCTTTCAGGACTTTCTTCCAAGATCCACCGTGTTTCTCCTTCTTCAAATAGAGTTCCATCATCTAACTCTTCTTCAAAATCGAACTGTTTAAAACAATGTGCGGCCCATCTCTCTGTTTTTGTGTACATTTTTATGTTATTTTTTATTATTGTATTAATTTGTTTTTCATCTTTTTCCTTTTATTTTTTGTTTTTGAATGTATTTTTTATTCTTCGTATAGTTTTTGCATTGCATTTAGTTTTTATTATTGTCCAGTTATTTCATGTATAACTGTGTAATTTTGTATTTTTTCAAAGTTTTATTTTATTCTGTGTTACCAAAATATTTTTTAATGTATAGCACAATAGCAATCCTTCCTAATGCTCCTGTAAACATTTGTAAAACTTGTTGAGTTTTTAATTAGGCAGCGGTAAATAACCTTATGGTTATAGTTATGGTTATAGGGGCATGGAGTGGTGTTATGTTATGTTATAATTAAAAATGAAGTGGTGTTAAAAAGAATTTATTTTAAAGATGTTTAAAAATTCTGAATCATTACATACATATGTAGATGAGAAAACTTAATATTAAAAAAATAATAGTAAAGTTTAATTATTAAACACTTTTAGACGCTTAGGCCATGGCAGCCAATTAGTTCAACATTGATAGCTGGTACATCCCCGTTCTACGATGTAAAGAATATATGTGCGCCAAGTTTTTGACCGACTATTATAAGAAATACACAAGAAGAGTGAAACGACAGAAAACCGCTTTGCCAACGTTCACTTGGAAATATTTCATTCACAAATTTGACCTTAGATATTTATGCTTTAATTTTTTAATATTTTCGATTGTCTTTACTCTATTTTATGATATAAAAAAAGTTTATAAAATACTGGTTCATTTAAAAAGCCTTCGAGTGTCAGCTTCTGACCCACGGGTCATAGGTTCTCTACCATTGCTATAGACTCTGGATTTCCAATACTGCAAAGAATTGTTAAAAATTCTTTGAGGATGGATGAGATATTTTTTAGGGTCCAGAGCTAGACAAGACTGGAAATCTGATTTTTGATTAGAAATTTGAGATGCAATTTCATTACTGAACGCCTCAGTAAATATATCGTCCCCAGAAAATTGAATTAAATTCATGGGAAGCCAGCACACAAAACTAGATAATGGCAAACAAAAGAGCGTAGTATTTCTCCTTCGAAATGCTGAAAATTCTCTCAAAAAACGCTGAAAATTAAATTTCATAATATCTACTACAGAGATAACAGTGCTACTTAATGAATGAAAACAGTCCTAAGAGAAAATCCTACAGAGAGAATATTGAATTCCACAGTACCTGCAAATAACGTTTGCGAATAATGATTTCCACAATTTATACTACGAATGTAAAAGAAATATTGCTAAATTATAACTAATTTGAATAATGAAATGTAATAAAAAATCGCATTTTAAACGGTTTCAATTAAAAATCAAAATGATCAATTTCAAATATTTATAATATTACTAACAATAATTCATATCATTATTAAAAGTTTTAATAATCAAAAAGTTATTATTTAAGTAATTTTGGACAATAATGACATTCGAGTGTCGGATCCCAGATGTAAACGAGTACGAACATTCACTACTTTGCTATCATTATGCTCGGAACATTTCCCAAGCACTTCATGAAATAACTTTTGGCCAGTCCATATTTACGCCAAAAACACGGAAATTTCCTTTTTTATATAAAGACTTGCTAAATTTAAAAATTGGTACTTTGGATAGATATCTATTTTTCTTTCAAATAAATATACTAACATTTTTTTTTGCTGGAAATTAATCCAAAATGTTCACTGAAATTCTTTAATTTAACTAATATTATTTTATGCTCATATAGCTTTATTTAAATCTCGATTTGTACATAGCAATAGATAGAGAAACACAACTTATTCGAGAAGAGTCTGTTACAGAGTGAATGCAGCCTCTCTAATTCTTGATGTATTTGGTTATGTAAATCATAAATAGATGGCGCTCTTGAAGATTGTTTTAATAACAGTCTAATCACGGAATGGGCTAAAGCTCGTAAAAGTGTCTTGACTTACTGATTCAATCTTAATACAACAATATTATTTGCTATAAAATGTTAGTATACACGGGGTATTTTTTTTTTTAATCTGACACTACTCGGAGCCATCTGTACCTCGATCTTTCAGTTGAAATGTCACCAAATTTGATATAGGGACTAATGACATGGGAAGAAAGAATCCGTGAAAAAAAATTAGTTCTAAAACTCGCCGAGAAGAGAAAATGTGGCGCTGTTGTAGTCTGCACAAGTGAGTATTGGACGACGGAATAACAAAGAAGAAATTTCAGCATAACTTTTCTTTTATGTAGCAAATGAGCTGCCCAGAAGGGTTGCACTGATTATATTTCAGTGCATCATAGCACTTTATTCATTAAAAGCACTTCCTCAACGAGGGAAATGGCCTCTTTCAATATGACCACTCTTCTCGTGAAACATTGCATCCTGTACGCAACATTCTCGAAAATAACATGTCGCCAGGAGTGCTGAGCACAGCCTGTGATTCGGGATCCCACCAAGATGGGCTTCAAACAGGAAAATTTGAGAATTTAAGGATTAAAGTTTTGATGAACTGAAGGCAAACATTTTGGAAGTCACGAAACTAGGGTTTCCGGCAAAATGCAGGATTTGTTCAACGTAGAATTTTAACGACTGTCTAAACGTGCATAATTTCGAGTTATTATTGTGTCCAGATTCGCATCTAACGCACTGAAGTCCTGCCGTCTTTTGAGTGTTGGGAAATTCTCAAATGCATAATTCAGCATTGCCCTAGGTCTCTTTCGAGAACTCGTTACTACTGGGTCGTATGATGGAAGTTGAAACAGTTCTTAACGAATACAGTGCAATTTTTCCGAATCTTTTTGAAGTAACTTTCATGTGGTCCCAAAAGGTTCAATTTTGAGATCCTAATGAAATCATAACCACATCTGGGCTACGTTAATGCGTACGTAGGAAGTCGGAGAAGGCGATAGTGGAGGGATCTGCTTGGCGTGGAGCAGTTGTGAATTACCTGTATAAATGCATGGTTTAAAAATGGAATTGCGTTTAATGCCACCAAGGCCAGTTGAGTAGCGTGAAGCAGTCTTGAATGATCGGCTTAAGCGCTCGTAAAAATTTCCTTTCCATCAGAGGTTGATGTAACTGCAATTAAATGAACTGTTCCTATTATCATGCTGTCTCCTCAAATTAGACCACCTTTATTATTATTCTAAATGTACTGCTGTTATTATTCTTCATTTAATATGTCATATACTATAATTTATTAATAATTTCATTTGCAAACGTATTACTATTTTAATTTTCTATATAATTGCTGAGCTTTGCTCAAGAAAGAGGAGATATTTTTCTACCAGATAAATAAGTAAAATCAGCACATTATTATAATAATTTATATTTAAAGCCAGAGGTATGTTCAAACTGAATATGGTGAAAGAAGATATTAAAATATCATGGAGCGAAATATGAAACCGACGTGTTCTTTAGGTTTTTAATAATTCTTAAATTTCTAATGTTTATTCATACAGGTAAAGGGAAATGTAATCAAGAAATTGTCAATCAAAGTGCAGAAAGTCGTATATCAAACATTCCATTCGTTTGAAATCCACTAGTCTGTACACCTTCGTATCGCCAACGGATGACACGTCGCTAGTGCCAAAATCCAAAATGGCTGATAAGGTAAACAATGCACTGATGTGGCACTAAATTGCAATGGTGAATATAATTAACTAGAAAAATCACCCGTCATGGCATGACGGGTGCAAATTTCCTCTTCATTCGAGAGATTTCCCGTCAAATTTGACGTGTTTAAACACGTCAAATTAGATATATATGCGAGATATAGATATATATGCGAGATATAGATATATATGCGAGATATAGATATATATGCGAGAGAAATGTTTAACATTGATTGAAAACAAATAAACTAAACGCATGTTTTATGACAGGAAATATTTTTTTTATTTATATATTCCAAAAAATCATCGTGGCATTTAAAAAATCCATCGTGGTATCCATCCGTGAAATCCATCGTGCATTGTGGCGTCCAAACTATATCACTCACATGATATACCACTGATGTAATTTACTACTTTATATTAAAAAACAGAAATTAATTTGAAATATATGATTAATATAATTTAAAATTTCTCGGGAACTATTGATCATAGCGAGATAAATTTTATATCAATAGATAGCAAACTTTATTTCACTATTTTAAAGCTATTGAATTTGAAATTAGAACGACAATTACTCTTTTAAATTTAAAATGACTGAAAAATAGGTTCTCTAACAATGAAATAATGCTGTTTAACGTCTCGCAGTGCTATGGCGCGAGTTTTATTGTTGGTGACGCCAGTGCGTTACCGGAGGATCTGGGCTATTATATTAGTAATATGCATTGACGCCTTAGCATCTGTTGGCGCTATGAAAGGGTACCGACCAGTGGATTTCAACCAAATATGATTTTTGATATATAACATCTGGCACTTTGAATGACCATACTAATCTACGAATTTGTCTTAAGCAAAACTGCAAACGAAGTTTAAATTCGATTCTGATGTGGCAGCAATGAATAGGCGAGCTTTAATTATGGACACCCTGTAGTATAATTTCATGTATGATTTTATATATTTTGTGCAATAAACACAAGTTTTGCTATTAAAATGAGTTTTTTTAAAAAAAAAAAAAACCTTCGCAACTCCGGCACTTTCATTAATCTGTCAGAGTTTTGGTCTGAAATCTACGTGATCACTGAGAGACTACTGTACAGGAAAACGTCTATTAACCGTCACCCTCCGGAACAGGGTGTGACGGATAACAGAAATTAAGTATAGTAAAACTTCTATTAACCGTCAATGTCCGGATCAGGGCTGTGACGGATAATCGAAATTAAGTATAGTAAAACTTCTATTAACAGTCACCGTCCGGACCAGGGCTGTGACGGATAACAGAAATTAAGTATAATAAAACTTCTATTAACGGTCACCGTCCGGAACAGGGCTGTGACGGATAACAGAAATTAAGTATAGTAAAACTTCTATT
>BGPR01017631.1:0-32023 GCA_013235015.1 Araneus ventricosus | reverse complement strand
AATAGAAGTTTTACTATACTTAATTTCTGTTATCCGTCACAGCCCTGTTCCGGACGGTGACCGTTAATAGAAGTTTTATTATACTTAATTTCTGTTATCCGTCACAGCCCTGGTCCGGACGGTGACTGTTAATAGAAGTTTTACTATACTTAATTTCGATTATCCGTCACAGCCCTGATCCGGACATTGACGGTTAATAGAAGTTTTACTATACTTAATTTCTGTTATCCGTCACACCCTGTTCCGGAGGGTGACGGTTAATAGACGTTTTCCTGTACAGTAGTCTCTCAGTGATCACGTAGATTTCAGACCAAAACTCTGACAGATTAATGAAAGTGCCGGAGTTGCGAAGGTTTTTTTTTTTTTTAAAAAAACTCATTTTAATAGCAAAACTTGTGTTTATTGCACAAAATATATAAAATCATACATGAAATTATACTACAGGGTGTCCATAATTAAAGCTCGCCTATTCATTGCTGCCACATCAGAATCGAATTTAAACTTCGTTTGCAGTTTTGCTTAAGACAAATTCGTAGATTAGTATGGTCATTCAAAGTGCCAGATGTTATATATCAAAAATCATATTTGGTTGAAATCCACTGGTCGGTACCCTTTCATAGCGCCAACAGATGCTAAGGCGTCAATGCATATTACTAATATAATAGCCCAGATCCTCCGGTAACGCACTGGCGTCACCAACAATAAAACTCGCGCCATAGCACTGCGAGACGTTAAACAGCATTATTTCATTGTTAGAGAACCTATTTTTCAGTCATTTTAAATTTAAAAGAGTAATTGTCGTTCTAATTTCAAATTCAATAGCTTTAAAATAGTGAAATAAAGTTTGCTATCTATTGATATAAAATTTATCTCGCTATGATCAATAGTTCCCGAGAAATTTTAAATTATATTAATCATATATTTCAAATTAATTTCTGTTTTTTAATATAAAGTAGTAAATTACATCAGTGGTATATCATGTGAGTGATATAGTTTGGACGCCACAATGCACGATGGATTTCACGGATGGATACCACGATGGATTTTTTAAATGCCACGATGATTTTTTGGAATATATAAATAAAAAAAATATTTCCTGTCATAAAACATGCGTTTAGTTTATTTGTTTTCAATCAATGTTAAACATTTCTCTCGCATATATATCTATATCTCGCATATATATCTATATCTCGCATATATATCTATATCTCGCATATATATCTAATTTGACGTGTTTAAACACGTCAAATTTGACGGGAAATCTCTCGAATGAAGAGGAAATTTGCACCCGTCATGCCATGACGGGTGATTTTTCTAGTTAATTATATTCACCATTGCAATTTAGTGCCACATCAGTGCATTGTTTACCTTATCAGCCATTTTGGATTTTGGCACTAGCGACGTGTCATCCGTTGGCGATACGAAGGTGTACAGACTAGTGGATTTCAAACGAATGGAATGTTTGATATACGACTTTCTGCACTTTGATTGACAATTTCTTGATTACATTTCCCTTTACCTGTATGAATAAACATTAGAAATTTAAGAATTATTAAAAACCTAAAGAACACGTCGGTTTCATATTTCGCTCCATGATATTTTAATATCTTCTTTCACCATATTCAGTTTGAACATACCTCTGGCTTTAAATATAAATTATTATAATAATGTGCTGATTTTACTTATTTATCTGGTAGAAAAATATCTCCTCTTTCTTGAGCAAAGCTCAGCAATTATATAGAAAATTAAAATAGTAATACGTTTGCAAATGAAATTATTAATAAATTATAGTATATGACATATTAAATGAAGAATAATAACAGCAGTACATTTAGAATAATAATAAAGGTGGTCTAATTTGAGGAGACAGCATGATAATAGGAACAGTTCATTTAATTGCAGTTACATCAACCTCTGATGGAAAGGAAATTTTTACGAGCGCTTAAGCCGATCATTCAAGACTGCTTCACGCTACTCAACTGGCCTTGGTGGCATTAAACGCAATTCCATTTTTAAACCATGCATTTATACAGGTAATTCACAACTGCTCCACGCCAAGCAGATCCCTCCACTATCGCCTTCTCCGACTTCCTACGTACGCATTAACGTAGCCCAGATGTGGTTATGATTTCATTAGGATCTCAAAATTGAACCTTTTGGGACCACATGAAAGTTACTTCAAAAAGATTCGGAAAAATTGCACTGTATTCGTTAAGAACTGTTTCAACTTCCATCATACGACCCAGTAGTAACGAGTTCTCGAAAGAGACCTAGGGCAATGCTGAATTATGCATTTGAGAATTTCCCAACACTCAAAAGACGGCAGGACTTCAGTGCGTTAGATGCGAATCTGGACACAATAATAACTCGAAATTATGCACGTTTAGACAGTCGTTAAAATTCTACGTTGAACAAATCCTGCATTTTGCCGGAAACCCTAGTTTCGTGACTTCCAAAATGTTTGCCTTCAGTTCATCAAAACTTTAATCCTTAAATTCTCAAATTTTCCTGTTTGAAGCCCATCTTGGTGGGATCCCGAATCACAGGCTGTGCTCAGCACTCCTGGCGACATGTTATTTTCGAGAATGTTGCGTACAGGATGCAATGTTTCACGAGAAGAGTGGTCATATTGAAAGAGGCCATTTCCCTCGTTGAGGAAGTGCTTTTAATGAATAAAGTGCTATGATGCACTGAAATATAATCAGTGCAACCCTTCTGGGCAGCTCATTTGCTACATAAAAGAAAAGTTATGCTGAAATTTCTTCTTTGTTATTCCGTCGTCCAATACTCACTTGTGCAGACTACAACAGCGCCACATTTTCTCTTCTCGGCGAGTTTTAGAACTAATTTTTTTTCACGGATTCTTTCTTCCCATGTCATTAGTCCCTATATCAAATTTGGTGACATTTCAACTGAAAGATCGAGGTACAGATGGCTCCGAGTAGTGTCAGATTAAAAAAAAAAATACCCCGTGTATACTAACATTTTATAGCAAATAATATTGTTGTATTAAGATTGAATCAGTAAGTCAAGACACTTTTACGAGCTTTAGCCCATTCCGTGATTAGACTGTTATTAAAACAATCTTCAAGAGCGCCATCTATTTATGATTTACATAACCAAATACATCAAGAATTAGAGAGGCTGCATTCACTCTGTAACAGACTCTTCTCGAATAAGTTGTGTTTCTCTATCTATTGCTATGTACAAATCGAGATTTAAATAAAGCTATATGAGCATAAAATAATATTAGTTAAATTAAAGAATTTCAGTGAACATTTTGGATTAATTTCCAGCAAAAAAAAATGTTAGTATATTTATTTGAAAGAAAAATAGATATCTATCCAAAGTACCAATTTTTAAATTTAGCAAGTCTTTATATAAAAAAGGAAATTTCCGTGTTTTTGGCGTAAATATGGACTGGCCAAAAGTTATTTCATGAAGTGCTTGGGAAATGTTCCGAGCATAATGATAGCAAAGTAGTGAATGTTCGTACTCGTTTACATCTGGGATCCGACACTCGAATGTCATTATTGTCCAAAATTACTTAAATAATAACTTTTTGATTATTAAAACTTTTAATAATGATATGAATTATTGTTAGTAATATTATAAATATTTGAAATTGATCATTTTGATTTTTAATTGAAACCGTTTAAAATGCGATTTTTTATTACATTTCATTATTCAAATTAGTTATAATTTAGCAATATTTCTTTTACATTCGTAGTATAAATTGTGGAAATCATTATTCGCAAACGTTATTTGCAGGTACTGTGGAATTCAATATTCTCTCTGTAGGATTTTCTCTTAGGACTGTTTTCATTCATTAAGTAGCACTGTTATCTCTGTAGTAGATATTATGAAATTTAATTTTCAGCGTTTTTTGAGAGAATTTTCAGCATTTCGAAGGAGAAATACTACGCTCTTTTGTTTGCCATTATCTAGTTTTGTGTGCTGGCTTCCCATGAATTTAATTCAATTTTCTGGGGACGATATATTTACTGAGGCGTTCAGTAATGAAATTGCATCTCAAATTTCTAATCAAAAATCAGATTTCCAGTCTTGTCTAGCTCTGGACCCTAAAAAATATCTCATCCATCCTCAAAGAATTTTTAACAATTCTTTGCAGTATTGGAAATCCAGAGTCTATAGCAATGGTAGAGAACCTATGACCCGTGGGTCAGAAGCTGACACTCGAAGGCTTTTTAAATGAACCAGTATTTTATAAACTTTTTTTATATCATAAAATAGAGTAAAGACAATCGAAAATATTAAAAAATTAAAGCATAAATATCTAAGGTCAAATTTGTGAATGAAATATTTCCAAGTGAACGTTGGCAAAGCGGTTTTCTGTCGTTTCACTCTTCTTGTGTATTTCTTATAATAGTCGGTCAAAAACTTGGCGCACATATATTCTTTACATCGTAGAACGGGGATGTACCAGCTATCAATGTTGAACTAATTGGCTGCCATGGCCTAAGCGTCTAAAAGTGTTTAATAATTAAACTTTACTATTATTTTTTTAATATTAAGTTTTCTCATCTACATATGTATGTAATGATTCAGAATTTTTAAACATCTTTAAAATAAATTCTTTTTAACACCACTTCATTTTTAATTATAACATAACATAACACCACTCCATGCCCCTATAACCATAACTATAACCATAAGGTTATTTACCGCTGCCTAATTAAAAACTCAACAAGTTTTACAAATGTTTACAGGAGCATTAGGAAGGATTGCTATTGTGCTATACATTAAAAAATATTTTGGTAACACAGAATAAAATAAAACTTTGAAAAAATACAAAATTACACAGTTATACATGAAATAACTGGACAATAATAAAAACTAAATGCAATGCAAAAACTATACGAAGAATAAAAAATACATTCAAAAACAAAAAATAAAAGGAAAAAGATGAAAAACAAATTAATACAATAATAAAAAATAACATAAAAATGTACACAAAAACAGAGAGATGGGCCGCACATTGTTTTAAACAGTTCGATTTTGAAGAAGAGTTAGATGATGGAACTCTATTTGAAGAAGGAGAAACACGGTGGATCTTGGAAGAAAGTCCTGAAAGAACGACTAAATCAGTTCTGAGTTCATTAGGGGATGATG
The DNA here is from genome assembly GCA_013235015.1 of Araneus ventricosus. Classification (NCBI taxonomy): domain Eukaryota; kingdom Metazoa; phylum Arthropoda; class Arachnida; order Araneae; family Araneidae; genus Araneus; species Araneus ventricosus. The sequence goes on along the minus strand of BGPR01017631.1, from coordinate 26,890 downwards.
GGCTGAAGAGGAGGCGAAGTTACGAATTACTTCTACTTAAATCTTAGAGAAACGCACTTCTTCTTGAACTTACAGAGTCACGAGATCTTCAGGGATTCCCCATTTACCATCAGTATTTAAAGGCATGACTTCCCCCATCTTTCTCTTTTTATGATGTAACTCTTTCCTGATAAGACTCGCCGCTTTGCGCGTAAGAGCTTCACTCATAGCCATGGGCGCGAACTCCAGTAATGTTAAATTTTCGTCTGCAGCTGCATTATCTGCTTGATCATTATTTTAATTAAGAATATTTAAATTCTAATAAACTCTCTGGTTTTTGGAAGTACCAACGATTGCATCTTCATTTAAAAATGCTCTACCCTTCATCTCATGGACTATCGTTATATGCATGTATGTAGAGTTGAGCCCACGACACTTCATATTTATTCTGCAATATATAATTCACTTCCGCACTCCCAGATGGCAACATAAGTCAGTCGAAACGAACCTGTACGAAAGCTCCTTGAACTTCATAATATACAGGGTTAGCCTAAATGATTCATCTGGTTTCAAAACACTGTGTATTGAGAGGTATACGACCTACAAAGACGGGTGATACATGACAAGATACAAACACTTCGCAAGTTTAAAAGCCAGCCCCATAGCTCGCTAGATGGCGAGCCTGCTTTGGAACTTTACAAGATGTCGGTAATGCAGGAGAAGAGTTTTTGTGTGTTGGAATATGCGAAGTGTTCTTCGGTTACGAGCGTTCAGCGTGCATTCCTACGCAAATACGGAAAATATGTACCTGGTCATTTGTAGTATGTACCAGGAACGTGGTGAGTGTATGCATCTTTCCATGTATCAACCGTCTTTGTACGTCGCATACTTGTAAATAAACAGTCTTTTGAAACCGGATGAATCCTTTAGGCTAACCCTGTATAATGAGCTTTCCAGTCGGTGCATAGGCACTGATTGGCAAAAAGGCATGGTGTTAACTTTCATTAAATGATGCAGTAATTTATGGTATCACCTCATTGATTTCAAATTTTTGACGTAGACATTTATTTTTTGCTCTTCCTTTGCAAACGCAAAAGCTATAAAATAAAAAGGAAAACGCAAATTTTTGAGAGGATTTTAAAAGTGAGAAAAAAAATGTCAACTGTCTTTTGGTACTCTTTTACCACCCCATCCTCCCCTTCCCAAGTGACGTGCCAAACTAGCTAGTATTGAAAAATAATGAACAAAACTAGCCCACTTCTCTAAAAGGTTCGCCATCACTGTCATATGTAATTGGTGCGCAATCGACTGCAAAAAAATGAAAAAAAATTATGCATTGACAATTTCTGGTGCTTAGTTCATACGGTACTAATATGCATTATTTGATACTCATGGTTACCTTAACGAAGTAATTTTAATAGACTTTTAACCAGTGTTGTTTCAGTAGCCTTGAGCCTGATCTGTTTGTTGTCTACATGAACGTCCCTAATGGGGTCAAGTTATTATCTGTCGTGTAACATCCAAATGCACGTTGTCGGCGCCAACGTCATTGTCTTATTCTTCATGCAAAATGTGCATCTGATTTCAACAATAAAATGGAGCAGCACATTTTACGTCCTGCGTCATGTTACCTGGATTCAAATATGTTGATTAAACGAATTAAACCATAATCATTCAGCTTACTGCATATATTTCCTAATAAACTTACTATTTTAAAGGACTTTGATTACAGATTTAGCAGAAGAAATGGTAAAATGAAAAAGAAAGAAAATCCATTAGGATGTTACCTTACAACAATGCAAAAGAAATGCGCACTTAAATATTTGTTTAAACAATGAAAATGCTTTGGATTTCATTACAACAATGAAAAGTATTGTTTTAAATTATTCTTAAAAGCATATTTTTTAAAATTATTAAGATTGGAGGAAAAAATCATAGGATAATTTAATTAATATCATTGAAAAGATTTTTTTTAAATATTAAGATGGAGTGAAAATCATTTTGGTGCTATTACTTTTTGGGTAGTTATCAAGGAAAACCATCAAAATTTGATTTAATTTTTAATTAATTAAAATTTTTAAAAAACTCGACCGGTGCACATCCCGACCCTCCAAAGTGTGTTTGTGCGAATATCGTAGCTCTGGGTTCAGTGGTCGACCATATAGAGTGGCAACAAAAAGACGCTCACACACACATTTTCCCTTATTATTAGTAGAGATATACAATATAAAATTTCAGTTCTACAATTTAAAGTAAAGATAAAAAGAGATTCATATGTAAGGTATTAGCCATAATATGAGAGACCTGCAAAAATGGTTGTTTGATTAGTGGAAATGAAATACTTTGACTTATATTAAATAAGTTTTGCATCTGATAAAAACTATAAACAATGCACAAACTAGATATATAAAATGTTGAGCAAGATTTATATACTTTACTAAGATTGAGAAAAAGGTTAAGGTAGAATTGTTATTTAAATCTTCATTTGCTTAATTCGGATTGTAGTATGCCTGCCACTGTAAGGCTATCAAAAATCATACGGAAAATATTGACGCTAGGAAAAGGAGAAAGTTTACAAACACTGTTGTGAAAAAACAGTTGAAAATATTAATAGATTTAGGAGAAAGTGCCAAGCTAATATTTTTTTGAAACCATAGATAATTTTTGGTTTACAAAAATGCATATGATGCAATATTAGTTTGTCTAAAAGCAGTTTAGAAATTGCTAGGAATTTTTTGTGGCCGTTACTAAAAGTAGAAAGTAATCAAGGAATAGTATACAGAACTAATTTTTAATGGATAGCGTCACTTGCAACTAATGCACCTGCGGATAAACTTTACCTCCAGGTACAGTAGCTACATATTACAAGTTATTTATGGGTATTTTATAATCTGCTTGATTTAATATTTCCTTTTATTTTAAAAATTTAAGGGCCCTCGAAACCAATATTTAAGGGTTTTGATTCAGAACATTTGAAGTTATGGGGAAAGCATGTTAAAATGGGAGTTATTTGAATTTTTCCTGGCTTTAGGATTTGAAATAGGAGTAAAATAAAATAAAAAAATGACGGGAGGCTGTCTTTTTCAAACAGCCGCTGATGTTAAAGGCCTAGGACAACTTTACTCGCGTGACTGATTTTCGATTTTTAAATTTTTTTTGTAATTTCTGTTGTTACCTTTTATCTCTAAAATAAGACATTAATTACGTTCTTAACATATGTAGTTACCGAGATATAGAGGATCGCGTCACCAATTCATGCGTATTTTTGCCTAACTTTGCGACTCAGTAGTCGTTGAACTACAATTCTGATTTTCATTTTTTTTTGTAACTTATGTTATTACCCTTTATCGCTAAAATAAGACATTAGTTATGTTTTTAACATATGTAGTTACCGAGATATACACTGACAAGCCAAAACATTATGACCATCCCCACATTTTTCAATGAACTCGTCTGGATGACGTGGAGGGCACGTGGTTAACTGAGAACGGTATTTAACTACTGCTGGAGAAGGTAAGTAATCTTTCTTGCACTTACTTTTGCGAGTGATGAGAAAGGCTGCTGATCTAAGCGAATTTGATAGAGGACACATCGTAATGGCCCGAAGACTCGGAACGAGTATCACCGAAACTGCACGACTGGTAGGTTGTTCACGATCTGCCGTTGTTAGTATTCATGCAAAGTGGATAAATGACGGTGACACCAGCAGTAGACGCCAATGTGTTGGTCGTTCACGCGTCATCAAAGAAAAGGGACTTCGGAGATTGTCCCGCTTGGTAAATCAAAATCGGCGCCAGACAGTGGCTCAGCTGACAGCCCAATACAATGCAGGTCCAAGCGCAAGTGTTTCGGAACACACAGTTCAGCGGACACTGTTGGATATGGGACTGTGCCGTGACCGAGATAAACAATAGGGTGGATCGAAAAATCAAAGTTTGGATAAAATAATCGGCATAGGGTGCAAAAGTTGTCTTTTAAGTGTATTAGCATATATGCAAAATTTTTTCAACTTTGTTTAATATCTTCCGGTGCCCCAAAACGCTTAAATATTTGCAAAAAAACATTTTTTATGCAAATTTCGAATTAAAAATCAAAAATTAAAAATGTGTTAAAGAAATGATTTTACAAGGAGAAACGTAGAGGAGAGGGCGAAGGAATGATAAAAAATACCAACAAAAATTGGAAAATTATCGTACTGAAAAAATATCGTGTTTGTTCGATATCACATTTTGTAAGTGTACAAATTTCGATAAATGTAAATTTCAAGAAGACATGAACATTTCACTTGCTAAGTGATTGTTTATAAAAGATCGAATATTAGAAAGGAAAATGGTTATTGGAGAAGTGGAAGTAATTGCTAATGAAAAAAAGAGAAAAGGAAAAAAGAAAACAGATGGAAGACAAAAGAATAAAACGTAAAACGGTTAAAAATGATGCTGCTCATGCTCAATCAAAGGAGATGCTTGAGCTCAACACTATGTCTTCGTCCTTGTATACAGATACGGATGTAATTACCTTGGAATATCAATCATAAAATCGTTTAGATTTCCTTACCTTAGCAATGGAATGTGATCGATACGGAGTTTCAAATAGAACAGCTACTTTATTTACCAGTGCTGTTCTACATGATATTGGAATTGTACACGAAGGCGTGGCTTCGCATGTGGTAGATCGCAATAAAATTCGTAGACAGCGTAAAAAGCTTTAAAATGCAGTTGCAAAGTCTACTAAGTTAACAGTGTCGTTGTCTCTTTTAACCGTATTATATTTCGATGGGAGGAAAGAAAACACAAAAGTGCTAATTAAGAAGGACACAAGGTACTACCCAAAGACCACGAAAGAGGAGCATTACACTCTTGTAAACGAACCTACCTGTGTATATCGGACATGTTACTACTGCAACAAGAGGAGCTAAAGCCATAAAAGAAGCAATACTCAATTTTTTGGAACACATAACATGCGATTAAATGGGCTAACAGTAATTGGATGCGATGGAACAAATGTTAATACTGGGCACAAGGGAGGTATTATTCGCTTGATGGAACTTGCCTCAATAGACCATTACAATAGTGAATTTGTTTGCTTCAAACAAATGAGTTATCCCTCCGTCATCTACTGAATTCTTTGGATGGGCAACAGCTGGTCCTGAAGAATTTTGTCGACCACTTCGTAAAGCAATCAAAACCTATGAGGAACTTACCTGTAGCTCCTTTTTCTTCAATAAATGTGGAGAATATGCCACATAATATAAATAGAATGGTTCTCAGCAATGATCAGCAATATCTATATGATATTTGTCTAGCGATATCACGTGGTGAATGTTATTCTGACCTGGCATTAAGAAAGCCTGGTCCAGTTGTTCACTCAAGGTGGCTAACAATTGCAGGTAGAATTTTAATGTTGTATGTGGTCACAGAAAAACTATCTGACAATCTTATTATTCTTGCAACATATATTATGAAGGTATATGCAACCTGTATGGTTCCATGTCAAGACAAATCCCTCCATAACAGAAGGAGCGCTGCATATTTGGAGACTTATTTCATTTTTTAGATATTTGGAACCCAATTTAAGAAATATAGTACACACTTTTATTCAACGAAATAGCTTCTTTTGTCATCCAGAAAATTTGCTATTGTCAATTCTCACAAATAACAGAGAGAATATAAGGTCTTTAGCAATACGAAAACTAATTTGTGCTAGATATGAAAACAGAGGATTATCAGAATAAGAATTTTTCAAGTACCAAAAATAGACTTTAAAGCAAAGGATCGTTTTGCACTTATTAACTGGCAACGAGTTGGACATTTTAGCCACCTCTTTTGATGAATGTGCCATTTAAATAAATAGAGAACATAGTAAAAGTTAGACAGAGGAATGGTCAAAATATCCATGCCATACCCAAGCTGTAGAAAGGTGTTTTCTCATAGTGTTTGAAGCGTCGGAAAGTGTATATGGAGAAGAGAAAAGACACGGCTTCATATTGAATAGGATACAATCAAGAAGTCTTATTAAGCATTATAATACAAAAAGGATTACATCCTTTAGAAATATGTAAATCTTCAAATTAATAGAATTAAAAAAAAATCTATGATTAAGTTCACTTTTTATAAGTTTTGTGATTTATTGCCTTAATTATTAAATTTATACTTCATGTATTATTATAAAATTATAATTATTTATAAGTTTACACTTTAATACTTGAATAATCTGCCAATTTTTCAAATATTTTTCATTAATTCACAATTTTTAATAGATATTTGTAAAAATGTCAATTTTTATCTTTTTGGAGGGCTTTCAGGCCACCAGAAGATATGAATGAACTTTAATAATAATAAAAAAACGCAAATTAATATACCCAAAACAAAACTTTCTTACCCGGCGCTAAAGGAAATTTTGAAAATATTTTTTTATAAATTTCCCCCCAAAAATGTCATTTTTAACTATTTTTGGAGCACTTGGGGCACTGGAAGATATGAATGGATTTCAATAAAAAAATCTATGTAAACTAATATACCTAAGACACAACTTTTCCACCCTATGCCAAAAATAATTTCAAAACAAAACAAAAAAAATTGTAAATTTTCATAAAAAATTCAATTTTTAACTATTTTTGAGGCGCTTGGGGCACCGGAAGATATGAATGGATTTCAATAAAAAAATATATGTAAACTAATATACTTAAGACACAACTTTCCCGCCCCATGCCAAAAAGAATTTCAAAATTTTTTTTTTCCTATACTTTTCGATCCACCCTAATAAACAAGGCCCAGGAACAGACGGAATTTTGTACAATGAGTCATCACCATAAGGGAGGCGAAACGACGAAGCGAAGTGTCTTATGTGAACTGCAAAGCGTAGCGTCGTGTCGAGAATCGATGTCCAGTCGTAAGTTAAGGAATGTTTTATGTGTGACAGTTCTCCAAATTCCACTGGATTATTAACCAGAGTGCTGTTTACAACTTTTTCGAAAGGTAAGTGTAGAAATATTTATTTATTCTTCCCTTAAACATGTTTTAATTCTGCATGTTGATAAGCCTAACTCAATGATTCGTATAGATATTAAAGCTACCTGATTATACTGATTTCGAATGCTTATACTCATTATTTAAAATTGCCGTGCAATCATTACATTAATACAATGTGTTTATTTGTTAGCTAAGTGGAATCGTTAGTGTATGAAAATTTAATCCAATACTGCGAGTGTATTATGTACTAACAAATCTTTCATAAGAATATTTTTAAACTAGTTTCTGCAAGAAATTTAACCTTCCCTTTCACATAAAATAAAAGTCGCTTTCAAAATTGATTAATGTTTTAAAATGCCATCTATGTAATGTTTTTTTAAACATTTATTAAAATTTTCCAAGTATGGACACGTTGTTTGTTATCATTTTGAATGCTGAGTCTCCCAAGAGTATATTCATTTTTTACAATAGACAGAAGAAACTTATATGTCATTACTAAATTTGAATTTCCTCGAAGATTGTTTTTAAACCATTTTTACTTACTTTATTACTTCCATTATGATAAATTCAAAAGATGGCAGTTCTTGCATGTTTTTATACACATTGTTAAAAGGTTTCTGTTAAAAAATGTTTCTTGCACAAGCTGAGACTTTTATTATAATAGGAACTTATTTTCTCTGTTATAAATGTTAGTGAAACAGTGTCACTTAAAACATATAAAGTTTATTCAAATTACTGATTATCTTAGTTAACTAATGGATTTCTATTTTATTTTACTTTATAATAATATTTAGTATGATAAATTTATTTTGTCTCTTAAAATATTATCAATGCTAACCGATTAATTATATGCAAGCTTCATATAGGATATTTTGTTTATTCATAGTTTTTTCTCATCCTAACTTTAAATTATTGCAAAATTTAATATATGACATATGGGCATTATTTTTGTTGTTGTTTGTTAGTGAAATTTTATGATTGTGTCATTTTAATGAGTTATTCTTCATTTACAGATGCCAAATACATGCTGTGTGACAAACTGCCGAGGCAACTATGATGCAGAAAACAAGGTGGCAGTTTTCAGTTTCCCTAAAGTAGAAGAATTAAAATTAAAATGGATCCAGGCTGTCCCTAGAAGAGATTTAGTTGTGACTAAAAATACAAAAGTAAGTTCTCTCTACTTAGAAACACAAAACACTGTTTAAGAGTTAAAATAAACAAATAGAACTATTATTTCTATATTATTAATAAGTCAGGACAGCTTTAAGCGGATTTTTAATAAATTAAAATAAAGTAATATAAACTATTATGTTTGAATACTGTATTATAATATTTACTTTTATGAAATATTTGATTTAATTTGTTTATCTTAGTTTTTTTATTTGTCCAAATATTAATAAAAATACATCGCTGTTTAAAAAATTTTTGGCCTTCAATATCAAATAATAATGAGCTAAATTTAAATACCCATACCCATGTTTATTTGATATTATGAATCAAAATGTATTTAGAGAAATTATTTTGGAAGTAATAAATTATTTTACTCTTTTAGGTATGCGAGAAGCATTTCACGGATGACGATATCGAAAGAGTTTCTACATTTTACAAGGAGTCAACGGGTGAAACACTTATTGCTAAATTGAAGAAGCCAAGACTTAAAGAAGGTGCAACACCAAAAATTTTCCCACATTGCCCTTCATATTTATCCTCTACAAAGGTTGCTCGTGATGGACCAGAAGTAAGAAAATTGAATTTGGAGGAGCAATACCTTCACAAGGCTATCGCCGACAGTTTACTTACGAAAGAGCAGTACGATAACAAATTCAGTTTTCAAAATTTTGTGGAAATGCAGAATTGTTTCTCTATTAATGAAGTACCTCCTTTTTGGTCCAGAATTCATAAAGACAAGCATATAATTTTTTTATCATTAGTTATAACTGAATGTGTACCATGCATAACCTATGCAATTACAATTAATGATGTTTTGCAACTGAGCATATCGTATAAAGGGCAGAATCTCACCAAACACAAGGATACAAAGTTACCTATAAAAGTAAGTAATTTTAATCAAGTACTGGATATTTTAAAGAACTATGAAACAAATGTAATAAACTATGATAATCCATTAGATGATAATTTATATTTTGTAACTTCTTCTCTAAAGAAATCAATGAATCTTGTTGAGGATAAATTTAAATTCTTGATAGAATTTTTCATTGAGCAACTGCACCTTTTAAAATTAAATCCAGTAAGATATCGATATTCCTCAAACATGCTTATTTTCTCTTCTCTTTTATTTCATATATCTCCGCAAGCATATAAATTTATCCGTCATTCAGGTAATTTAATATTGCCTGACCCTAGTACAATAAGAAAAGTCAGCTCAATGTTAAGATCATCACCAGTTTATGAACAACAAAATAAATATTTCCTTTCTTATGCTAAACAAATATTTTCAAAAATAAGTGATGGGGATCATAATGTTTTTTTGCTGCTTGATGAGATTCATATGAAACCTTTCATGGATTATAAAGGGGGAAATATTGTGGGTAACTCCTATGATAATGCAAACTTGGCCACAAGTGCACATGTGTTTATGTTAAACAGCATTTCTTCATCATTCAAGGATGTTGTTCACATTGTTCCCGTAAGCCATATCGTGGCTGAAGATTTATTTACTTTAATAAAAAAGATAATTCTTGCTTTAGAGGAAATTGGATTTAAAGTTATGGGCATTGTCACTGATAATAATTCAATAAATCGAAAAGCTGTTTCTAATTTCAATAATCCTCCACAATTCCAAGTACAATATCAGCATCCAGCAGACGAGAAAAGGCCTTTGTTTTATTTGATTGATTCAGTTCATCTCATAAAATGTGTGAGAAACAATTGTATCAATCAAAAAAATGGATATTTTATGTATTATCCCCAGTTTGAAGGAGAGGAAAATTCAGTTCAGACAGCCTCTTTTAGTGTCTTTCGAAAGTTATATGATATTGAATCATCAGAATTGTTGAAGTTTGGTATTGGGTTAACACGAAAAGCTCTCTGGCCGACAAATCTTGAACGCCAAAATGTTAGTCTTGCTCTGAAAATTTTCAGTTCAAATCTGGTCAAGGGCTTATTAGAGTTAGGTGAAAAACATAACCTCATGCATTATGGTGACACTGCAAATTTTCTAAATATATTTTGCACCTGGTGGGACATTGCCAATGTAAAAACTGTGACAAAAGGAAAACACAAAAACAATCCTACGGCTGAACCAATTACTGATTCCCTTAATGATATTAAAAAAGAGTTCTTAAAAAAGTTCATAGCTTGGTTAGACAAGTATGAAAAAATGAATTCCAATAATGGCAGATTTAGTCGAGAGACTCATTCAGCTTTACGTCAAACCTCTCAAGCCTTTTTATCTGTAACTGAATACTGTTGTAATAATTTAAATATGTCATATTTATTATTAGGAAAGATTCAAACAGACAAACTTGAATCGCGTTTTGGACAATACCGCAGCATGTCTGGTGACCAATATCATATCTCCATTCGTCAGCTCTACGAAACTGAGAATAAGCTTAGAATAAGTAGGGAATTAAAGCTTATTTCTCATACTTCTGGGAGCTTTGATATTGACTTGTTTGATAACTGTGAAAAGGATGAAAATTCAGTAGAAATTATTGATGATTTTTTCAGGACATTGAAGTTTCTAATTCAGATATAGATAAAGTGACAGATCCTTTACCAGTTATAACTTATTTGGCTGGATATTGCTCCCATTCTGCTCACAAAAATGTTAAGTGCTACGAGTGTAGAAAGAAATTACTCACCGATAAAGAAATGGATGTTGATAATTTTAAACTAATTAAAAGTTGTGATAGGGGAGGGTTACTTTATCCATCGGAATTCGTTACTAATATTGTTCTACACATTTATATTGTAACTCAAAAATTAATCAGTGAAAAATATGAGCTTCAATTTTTAAAAGTTCAAAATCAACGTAATTTGGTGATGAAATTAGTTGAAGAGCTGTTAATGTCAAAAGACATGTGGGACTTTTCAGTGTGTAGCTGTGGATATACCTTTGAAAAAGTAATTGCTAAAATAATGAAATCAGCTACTAACACGTTACTTAATAATTATTGTAAAATTAAAAATGATAAACAAAAGGGTTCAAAAACTAAGAAGAAACGGAAATTAGAAACTCTCAGTGAAATCAAGAACACCAGTTCTCTCTTAGAGAAAAAAACCAAAACAAACACAAAATAATTATTTCATTTACTGATAGAATGTTTATTTTGTATTTCATCATAATATTGATATTTTTTGCATGTGCTATACTTGTATTTTGAAATAAAAAGTACTCTCAAGTTTTATGTACATACTAGTTTAAAGCTGTATTTGTCATTTGTTGAAAAATTTGTAAACATTGTTTGTATATAATAAATATTTTTTGACAATTTCCTAAAATTTGTGGATAATTTATGTGTTTCTGTAAATTTTTAACTCTTCAACCAGAAAAAAATTATGCAAAGTTCAGTGTTTTTTAATTAAATTTATACCTAAAAAATTAAGAATTTTATAAATAATTTTTCAAGCTAAATATTTAGTATTTTGATTCTAGAATTGTCTCTTGGTTAATTTTTAATATTATATAAGTAGCAATAAAGATCTCAATTCTTTACTTCAGTATCATTGAAATCACTAATTTAATAAAAAGCTTCTGGTAGAAAATACTTGGGGTAATCACCTTGATTAAAATTCTGATTTAAATGAATTTGAAAGATACTGAAAGTGTTACATCATGTTTTATGAAGTAAGTGATTATATTCTTGACAAAATATTCTTAAAGAGTTGATACCTTAAAAAGTACATTGCAGATACAAATCTTTATTACAAGTCTTTGTACAAAGAAACTTCAAAATAAATTTAAATAGTTAAATATCTTTATTTTATTGAATTTTATTACATCTTACATTAAAATTAGAAAGTATATTTTAAAAAATTACAGATTTTGTAAATATTTAAAAAAGGATAAAACTATTTCTAAGGTTAGAAATAATAGAATAGTTTCACATCTTATTAAAAGTTTTGGCAGGTGTGTTATTGAAAACATTTATTTAAATCTGATCAGTTTTCTAAAAATATTTTTTATAAAAAATATTTGATATAAAAACAGGATTAATTGGTAAAATTTTTTAAATATTGTTGGTCTAGTGGAAGGCTTAATTTTATAGAAATAAGATATTTTTTTAATATATACTCAAGTTATTAATAACAATTTCATTTTATACCAGCTAGATTTTTATAAAATTGGTATATTCGGATACTTTAATAATCAAGATGAAACAAAATTACTTTTATTTTGTTTCGATGGAAATTCTTTAAAAACACCTTGCTAGCATAAATTGTGCTTAAGGAATGTATTTCTTTTTGTACTATAAATAAGATTGATAGTTATTTAAAGACAGACAGTTTTTTTTTTTAAATTAGAAGTAAATAAATGCTAGATGCAAAGTTTCATTTAAAAATATATATTTAAAAAAAAAATTAATCATGATTTTGTCAGCCTTGTTTGTTAACTACCGTTTTTTCCATGAATTTTCATAGTAACTTGAAAATAAAATAGTTTCTCCAATATGGTTATGGTATCAAAAAAATTATCAGAATAAAGTTATATTTTGTTAAATCCAGTAAAATGTTTTTAAAACATTTAATACTGTTTTATTGCAGCATATTCTGAAAGAGAAGTAATTTTTAAAAATTTTCGCTTAATACGTTAATTGACTTAAATTTCTATTAATGTTGGCGATCAATTAAATAATTCTTTTTATTGAAAATAATACATTTATGGGTATAAGTAAAAAGGCCCTATTTTAAAAATGAAATTGATTTAAAAATGAAAAACGCCGCGTTTTATAAGCTATCTTCCTTTGCTTGTGGATACCATTGTGGTTTGCCACCCCCCAAAAGTAGAATTAATTTCATTTTTAATTACAACACGGTGCTACTGCATTGTAAATCACGTGTCTGCAGTGCACGCGGCTGAATTTGAAGATATCACCTTGATCGGCTTTCATGGTATGCAGTGATTTCACTTTTGAGGAGCAGTCGATCTAATTTCCAGGGAAGAAGATATTTTAATTTAGATGTGTTTAAATTCTTAGAACTTTGAGTTATGATACGTTTTCTGAAAGGTTATTTCTTTCTCTTTAACCGCATTTACTTCATTTCTAATAAATTTTTCATATTAATAGTTTTAAGTCGTGCAAATGGCAACCATATGCATGTTACCAAGTTGGCCCAGGTGTCGGCCACCTTAGGAAACAAATATGGAAATCAATGTTGTAAGGGTAATTTTCCAAATTTCTACCTAACTACTTGAAAAAACTTATTACCATTTATTGTTAAATTTATATCAATAAAAGTTATATTTTTTATTTAATTATTGTATGATGTTTATAGTTTTATTTGCATATGAGAAAAAGCTCACGAAATCTAAAAGAAACTTTTATTAATTCTTGGCCTAGTTATTGTTATAAGTTTAAACATAAATTATTTAACACTGTAATAATCTTCTAGAATTAAAAATAGTTTTCCGAGTGTCTTCGTTCCCTCTTCATGATGACTCATGTTCCGAGTTACTGGGCCTTCTGTTATCTCGAAGGTCACGACTGTGCAGCAGACGTCCCACTCGTGTGCCTCTGTTGACCAAGCGTCATCGTCAACTACACCTACAGTGGGCCCGGGAACATCGAGACTGGACCATGGATGAGTGGAAGAGAGTTGCCTGGTCGGATGAATCCCGATTTCTCATTCATCACGTCGATGGTCGTGTCAGGGTACGCCATCTGCCAGGCGAACAGTTGCTCCCCTCTTGTACATAACATAACATCACTCCATGCCCCTGCAACTGTAACCATATGGTTATTTAAGCAGTGACGCGGTCATGAAGTGGAAGAAAAATCACAAAACCCAGGTGGTGACCTCTCTTAAAACTTGACAATTCTCTATACCGCTGACTAATTAAGAACGCAACTATTTGCAGGAGCATTAGGAAGAGTTGCTATTGTGCTATACATTATAAAAATATTTTGGTAACACAGAGTAAAATAAAACCTTGAAAAACACAAAATTACACAGTTATACATGAAATAGCTGGAAAATAATAAAAACTAAATGCAATGGAAAAACTATACGAAGAGTAAAAAATACATTAAAAAAAACAAAAAATGGAAGGAAAAAGTTGAAAAACAAATTAAATACAATAATAAAAATAACATAAAAATGTACACAAGAACAGAGAGATGGACCGTACATTGTTCTGAGAAGTTCTATTTTGAAGAAGAGTTAGCTGATGGAACTCTATTTGAAGGAGAAACACGGTAGATCTTGGAAGAAAGTCCTGAAGAAAATTAAATGCATGAACATGTGTCAAGTACTCACAAGTGTTGCAATCTTTCATCGCTAGACTGTCAGAAATAACTGTTAATTCTAAAATTAATTATCTTTAGGGATTATGAGGGTTTTTTCTTATTTCCTAAAGGGATTGCTTTAAGTATTTGCATATAAATTCAGCCCTTTAAAAAAATTGTACAAGTGTATACATCATGTATGGGGAGACCAGGGTACAATGGACCACTTTTGTAAATTTTGAATGTTAATTCTCAAAGAACTTTTTTTTCGCTTGAAAAAAAATGCATACATATTCTCTACATGTTAAGATTTATATTACACTCACGCTAAATCTATTAATTATCTATATTTTTTAAATATTTATTTTTAAGTAACAAGAGACAAAGCATTTTTTAATAGCATAAAACATAGAATGCATCATATTTGTTTATCCATGGCTTCAATGCATACTTATAATGCAAGATTAATGAATATTAATCTTAGCAAATTACACACCAAAAGATTTCTGTGTCACTGAAAATCTCCTGTTTTTTGTGAAAATGTAGCTTCATCATAATATCTTGAACATTTACAAAAGATTGGTCATCTATGGAAATGCTTTTATGGGACAGTACTAGCCTCTTTTTTAATAAATTTTATATCATTTAAGACTTAATTTGTGTATAATATCCATAGATACAAACTAATAGGTGCATTAATCTTTTCCAAGAATCATATTATTTTATTTAATTTTTGCTTAATATAGTTATAATATAAGAATTAGAAATTTACTGAATGTTTATGAAATATAAACAAGAAAAATCTCAAACAAATAATGTAAAACATTGAAACACAACAAGTTGAGTAAAAAGTAAAAAATTTGATATTCAGTTCTTTTATACGCAACGAAAAACTGACTTATAAAGAAGGAAAATGTAATAAAATACATACTGCATGAAAATGCTGTATTTTTGCTTAATATTCAGTAAAATGTCTGTTATATTGTATGATATTTATGAGGCCAAATTAAGATATATTATTTAAAAATTCATAACTCAAAATATAATTTTTTTCCAGAGAAAGATTTTTTAATTATCAGGCAATAAAATTTATTAAAGAATAGTGTTAGTACGACTTAAAAAAACTTAAGCCAGTCATCCACTGTGAAAATTCCAATTCAAATTTGCTCTTAATGTGGCAAAAACTGGATCATCTACCTTATTTCAATAAAAAATTAAGATGTTAACACGTTATGAAATGGCTTCTGTGTAGCCCGAAAATTGCGCCTAAGATTTCAGTGATGTCACTGGCGAGTCGAACCTGATTGGTTCAGTTATTCACGCCCATGAACTTGGATGGATCTTTTTCGTTTTGCTGGAAAGTTCCCATCTTCGCTTTGCTGGCTAATAAAACCGGTTCAAACACCCTAGAAGCGGTTTTGCTGTCCCTTGGTGACGAAATATAAGCAAGTGTGCTACGGCTCTAAAGCTGTTCTGAATTCATTGGGGGATGATGGGCTGAAGAGGAGGCGAAGTTGAAGGTCGAACTGGTGAAACGAGACCTTCCATCTCCAAAGGAAAGGATGGGGTGATGAAGACGCAGGAAGGAAAGTTGAAGTTTGGTTGGATTTAATTTCCCTCATCGCAGGAGGAAGAGGGTGTTCGGTTACAGAAGTTGCTAATTATGAAAATGTTGGCCAAGATTGTGGGAATGGGACGAAAGCATTGAACTTAACTATTGAAGGAACGAAAGAAAAACAATTAATTGGGATCTGGACGAAAAAGGCTGGTTTCCCTTTGGAGAAAGTGGAGCAAATTATGCATCTTCCTTCTTGACGTTGAATTGTTGGCTACGCTACGGAACCATACTGGCTGATGTTGTTGGCTGGGTGGTGCCATATGGTAGGAGGTTGTGAGGAGGCAAACCGTCGAATAATGGATTGGTGTGCCGATTCCCCCACAAGAACAGAATGAGGTTTCGGCAAGGTTGAATCTTTCAGGCCATACACAGGCTGGCGGTGGCGATATTATGCTTTGGGGGACGTTCTCATGGGCGGCTATAGGACCCGTAGTTGTGGTATAACAGACCATGAAAGCTGCTAACTATCTGAACATCATTGCGGATCAGTTGCACCCTTACATGGCGTTTGTCTTCCCAACTGGAAATGGAATCTTCCAGCAGGACAACGCTCCATATCACAAGGCTCGGATTGTGTTGGAGTGGTTCGAGGAGCATACTGATGAATTCCATTTAATGTCCTGGCCACCTAACTCGCCGGATCTTAATCTGATGCAGCGCATTTAGGATGTCATGGAGCGGCAGCTCAGAGCTCAAACGCCACCATGTCCGAATATCTCGACTTTGCGTGACCGCTGCTTAGACATTTGGTACAACCTGTCTCCAGTCATGTACCAAAAACTTGTGGCATCTATGCCCAGGCGAGTTGCAGTTGTTTTGAAGGCCAAAGGAGGCGTAACGCGTTATTGAGTAGATGGTCAGAATGTTTTGGCTCTTCAGTGTAGAGGATCTCCGATACAACGTTTTTCTGGTGTTTTGGCGTGTGAATCAAATTCCCGAATGGGAGGAACGTAGTCCTACGTTAAAATTAAATTTTATACCAAAAACTGTTTTAAAAGTTCATATAAAATTTAAATTTTCGAAAACTTTAGTCACGCAGCTAATAGCAGGCAAAAGAAGTCGCGCGAATCGACCTCGGATTGCGCTGGTGTCCATGGAGTTAGAATTCTGGAATTTAAACGACTAAGTCAATCGGACTTAAGTCTCAGATGTAAGGGGACATTGTCTTTGTATTTTGAATAAGTTTTAATGTCTTTAATAATTTTAATTTATTTTCACTGAAAACTTACATCTTATCAACGAGGTTATTAACATACTTAAGCGCTTAAACTATAAACACTGGAACTCCGATAAATGCAAAGAATTATTCAAAATGCCTTGATGATGAATAATACATCTTTTAAGTTTAATAGGATTAGGAATTTAATTTTGATTAGATATTTGAGATGCAATTGCATTACTGAACGCCTTCAGTAAATATATTGTTCCCGGAAAATTTAATCAAATTAATGAGAAACCAGAACTCAAATCCAGATAATGGCAACCAAAAGAGCTTAGTCTCTGCTTCTAAATACTGAAAACTCCTAGAAAATAGCACTCAACTTCATAATATTAAGTACTACAAGTAGAGCAGTGCTACAGAAAAAATAAAAACACTCCGAAAGAAAATATGTTTCAGAATGAATACTGAATTCAATAGCACCTGGAAAAAACGCTTAATTCGTATTTTCAGAAATTGTAAATAAAGACTTCCATTATTTATGCTATAAAGTTAAGACAAATCATTATTCTAAATAATAGCTAATCCAATCAATGAAATGCAGTACAAAAATCGTAATGTAAAACAGTTTTATTAAAAGTTAAAACAGCCATTTTTCAAATTATTAATAGAAATTTTGATTGATGTAATATATCAGGTTATTAAACTTATAATATCGTTATTAATGAAATATAATTATTAAAATAATGAACGTTTTAAAATTCAGAAGGTTTTTATCAACGTAAGTTTAAATAACAATGAATTTCGAGTTTAAATCCGAGAGGAGCACGAGTTCCACCCCTCACTACTTTTAATCCAATCACCACATGATCATTTTTCTTTCATATCAGTGTGCATGGAACATTTTCAAGCACTTGAATAAGAACTTACACAAGATGTTTTGTTCACTACACGTGGATAAGCCACCTTTATATAAATAAGTCTGCTAAATAAAAAAAGTGGTACGCCGCGTAGCAATGCAATTTTATTCTGAATTAAATATAGTGAAGTAACAAAATAAGTTGAATTCTTTTTTCTTAGGAATATAATCCAAAATTTTCGAATTGAAAATTTTTCAGATGTACAAATTTTGTTTAATATACCGTCATCACAGTGGGGACGTTTCCAAAATTTGAGTTTTCGACATAAATTGCGTCGTCTCCACATGTAGATCTTGAATTAAAGAGTTATGGGATTTGAAGCAACAAATGTTGTTATCCCCCCACATGTAGATATTTAAGCTCTCTGCTTTTCGCAGGTCGTCGAAAGTAAAAGTTTTATTGATGTGGCATTTAGAAAATATCTTTAAATTTATGGTCTGCATGTTACATTAAAAAATTGATACATGACAAATCTTTAATTTTTTGGAGATTCAATTTAGATTAAAATTTCCAAGAAAAGGTTTGATTCTCTGAGGCAAAAAATATTCAACAGCGTCGTCTGAAATCCACATAACGTTCAAAACAATGAGATTCACACTATTCAAAACAGTTAGAGGATATCTTATTTTCGCAACATTATTCCCATCAAATGTATAAAATCTAAACAACATTTGATGAATTCGAATATAGTGCTCGAAGACATAAAAAGGAGAACATTCTTGAAGGAAAACAGCAGTAAGTAGGTCAAATTTGTAATTTCCAGAATTAAAAAAAAAACAGTCCTTACACTTTTGACACTTCAGAACCCTTTGTTTTCCAACTGCTTTCCGGAAATAATCTCAAAAACTTAATTTTTATAAAGTATTACTTGACAATACTGCCGGTACACACATCCGAATTGTGTAAAACAAGTCATTTGCGAAAGAAGCAATAAATGGTTTGAAATTTGATGGGTGGTCCACACGGACCTCCTACAGAGGTCGCTTGTCCGGCATGTTTAAGGATCGCGGAGAAAGTTTGAAAGAGCAGTCTGTTACAAACATGGAAAGTCGCTTCCCAGCAATGTGAGTCTTATGGTTGGGGAGAGAGTTTTACAGGGATAAGTATGGTATGACTAGCAGCAGCCACGTCTGGTTCCCCGACCTTGGCGACAAACTTGGCGACAAATTTGGCGACTTTGGTGACGAAATATGGGATCTCAAAGATGCTGGAATCTTCTCGATATTTCCATTAGGAGAGAAGATACGCTTGAATATATTAGAAGATTCCATGTGACGTCACTGCCTGCCGCTGGAGACTATATAAGGAGAGCGCTTGGATGACGGAGGGTATGTTGATCGACTGGGATCGCCTTGGAGAGCGAACGTCTTTGGAGTTTATTCGTAGTGCGAGCTAGGAAGCTAGTGAGCTGAGCGCTATTGAAAGTGCAGTTATTGTCGTTACTAGTTATTTGCTGACTGTTTGTGTTGCTAAATATCAAAGTGCTGAAATGTTATTATCTGTGAATTGTTGTCTGTTTATATTGCTAATCTGTGCAAGAACTATTGTTTCCTGTACCTGTGCTACGTGTTTTCCTGTATATTTGTAAATAAACCTTCATTCTTCATTATCCTGCGTGTTGGACTGTTTACACCATACATCCACAGAAAGACTTTTGCAACAAGTCATTTGTGACATTTTCTCTCTCTCTTTCTCTGCGGTAGGTCCGTGCATATCGCCTAGCTGTTGTCACTGCACTTCAAGTCGTTTATTGCTTCTCCGACATTTTCACTGCAAATGACTTTTCCGACACAAATCGCATGCGAGTTCCAGGTTTAAATCGAATTTGACTAACGCAACAACATGGTTTATTAAGATAATTAAGATTTAGGGAAACAGATAGTTTTCCTTTATTACTAGTTAAATGCCACTGGTTTTCTATTCTGTCATCAAAATATTATATTCTTGCAATTAAAGCATTGCTGTTGAAATAAATTGCACAATGCTTGAAATAATAGTTGGAGAAATGTGTTTAGGACTCAAAGTTGTTGAATGCTTCTGGAATGCAAAGAGAAATAAATGGAAAATTAATAATTACTCTCAGATATAACTTACCGTATCTGTGTATCAATTGAAGCTGGGCAGGATGGCAGAGAGAGTCATGCCAAAAATTTGCATCTTTTAAAAAGATTTTTCATGGAAATCCATAAAGAGAAGATGCATGAATGGCTGCAGAGAAGAGGGTTGAATAACACAGTGCAACAACTACAGAAGTGAATAAATGCAATTCTGTACGAATTGAACATACTGAACACGAATATAACCATGAAAACCTTCCATTGGCTCTTGTTTCAGAAATACAGAAGAGCAACTTTATAATGGATCGTCTCCACATGCATGTAGCTAAGCTCTCTACTTTTCTCACGACGTCGGAAGTAAAAGTTTTATTGATATGACATTTGAAATATATCTTTAAAATTATGATCTGCATGTTACGATCAATTACAATGTAATGTATAACAAATCTTTAATTTTTTGAAGCTTTAATTAAGATTGAAATTTCCAGGCAAAAGTTTGATTCTGTCATGCAAAAAATTTTGAGAGCCTCGTCTGAACTGCTGATGACATTAAACTACTGTAGTGGTCGTCGCTTGTTGTGATCACGAATGTAACGATAAATCGGTTGTACTGATCAAAATAGCGCGAAACGCATCTTCTGTATCTAAACATATAGAAAATCCGCCTGTTGTCGTGACCAACAATTCGCGTGTAGTGATTAGTTTTCATGACATGACGCCACAGAACATGAGGAGAATGATGATGGGCCCAAAGAGATACTAGCAACAGTCCAAGAAATTTTGCAAGCCCTTCGTACTTTAAGATCAGTTTAATACTGCGCTGAATCTTTTGATTAGCATTATTCATATGAACAGTTTGTCTACCGAATGCTTCAAATCTAGAACAGGTTACTTTCGCTAAATTAAGGAAAGCTTAAAAAGATAAATGTGAATGACTCTTCTTTTCAATTATTTTCATTGTATCAATATTATTTTCTAATTAAAACGAATGAGTGAGTACATGCTAACAATGTTGAGCGGTCTGTTTTTCTGCTAGCCTTCTCAGTGGCGTAGCCAGGGTAAGTGGCGCCCGAGGCAAATTATGGATAATTTTGCTTCCCAATTGTCATCAATGGGTTAGTAAGAGTAAATTTCATTCCTTCATCATATTTAACTTTAAATTGTGGCATGAACGCACTAATGTTTTGCCGCCCCTAGTGCCCCTAAGAGTGGTTCCCTGGTCGCTACGCCTCTGATCCTTGTATTCCTATAAACTTGTATTATTTTTAAGGCATTTTGGATGTACTGATCATTCGGATGTAGTGATGATCACTTTGGCTCTGACCCAAAGTGATCGTTCAAAGCAATGAAATTCACACTACTAAAAAAAGTTAGAGGATCTCCTATTTTCCAAACACTATTCTCATCCAATGTGTAAAATCTAAAGAAAATTTATTGAATTCGAATGTATAAAACACAGGGTGGCCACCCGACCGGGAAACCTGGAAAATCGGGAATAGTCAGGGAATTTTGGGAGACCGGGGAAAAACAGTGAAAAGTCAGGGAAATTTATTCTAAATCTGGAATTTTTTTTATTTTGATAATTCTTATTGCAACCGACAATTCGCTGATTTTTTTTATAAATAGAATGAAACACCGTTGGCAACCAATGAAAACCAGTCATTTACTGACAGTCAAAAACGAATGCCATTCGTGTTCATGTAATTACATTTACATTTAAATTTCCGAGGGACCGAAATTTCGGCTGTTAGTCCAGTCAACGAAGGGTTTGAAAAAAACATTAAATCATATAGTTTTGAAAATTGGCGCACATGTTCGTTAGGGGCTTCTGATAAACATACTAAAAGTACGCGGTCCTGGGGGTTAGCTCACGGCGCCATCTTGGATTTCATCCCCCTTTTTTAGTTTTTCAGAATATCTCGAAAACTATTGTGTTTTCAAATTACAATTGATTTAACAAATTAAAGAGCGTAAAATTCCCTACAAATACATGCTTATATTTTTCTTCCAGCTTTAATTGTTTTCCAGATAATGGGTCTCAAAGGTTGCTGATAAACATACTAAAAGTACGCGGTCCTGGGGGGTCAGCTCACGGCGCCATCTTGGATTTCATTCCTCCTTTTTTAGTTTTTCTGAATAACTCAAAAAGTATTCATTTTTCAAATATTAATTGATTCAACAAATTAAAAAGCCTGAAATTCCTTTCAAATATATACTTTTATTTTTCTGCCATCTTTAATAGTTTCGCAGATAATGGGTCTCAAAAGTTGTCGCCATCTTGGATTTCATCCCCTCTTTTTTAGTTTCTCTTGAATATCTCGAAATCTATACAATTTTCAAATAACATGTAATCAACAAATTAAAGAGCGCAAAATTCCCTACAAACGCATGCTTTTATTTTTGTTCTAGCTTTAATGGTTTCCAAGATAATGGATTTCAAAATTTCTAATCATCTGGGATTTTATCCCCCCTTTTTTAGTTTTCTTAAATATCACTGAAACTATTATAGCTAGAAAATAAATAAAAGCATGCATTGGTTGGGAATTTCACGATCATTAATTTGTTGTATTTAATGTAATTTGAAAATCAAATAGTTTTCGATATATTAAAAAAAAACTAAAAAAGGGGGATAAAATCCAAGATGACGGCAAATTTTTAAATCCATTATCTCGGAAACTATTAAAGCTAATACAAAAATAAAAGCAAGTGTTTGTAGGTAATTTTACGCTCTTTAATTTGCTGACTTCATGTAATTTTAAATTTGAACAGATTTCGAGGTATTCAAGAGAAACTGAAAAAGGGAAATGATCTCAAAGATGGAGGGAACTTTTGAGACCCATTATCTGGGAAACTATTAAAGCTTGAAGAAAAATAAAAGCATATGTTTGTACAGAATTTTATGCTCTTTAATTTGTTTAATCAATTGTAATGTGGAATCTGAATATTTTTCGAGATATTCAGGAAAAACTAAAAAAGGAGGGATGACATTCAAGATGGCGCCGCGAACTCACCCTCCAGGAGCGGGGACATTTAGTATGTTCATAATAAGCCCCTCATGAACATGTGTACCAATTTTCAAAACTATATGAGTTAATGTTTTTTCACCCCCATTTTGAACCTTCGTTGACTGGACTATATGAACAGAATCGCGTTTCTTTTGGTAGTTAAATTAGATTATACTTCTTGAGATGAAAATCTATAGTATAATCACACTCAGATGTGGAAGAAGAACCGGGATGTGGCTATATGTCCAAGAGATTCAGATAGCTTTCGAGATCGTAAATTTATCGTTATCTGTCTACAAGTTAGCATCCACACTACTGCTTGCTTTTATGATTATTTAATATCAAATAGGAGTTATGCCAGAATTAGTTTGTTTTTCCACTTCTGGACATCTTTTCATTGAATTATGAAGTATTTGAAATTAGCGCTAATATTTTCTTTCAGAATTTTTTTTGTTTATTTTGTGTATGTTTTTTTCTCTGAGTGTTAGGAAACATTATGATTACTGAGCATTTTGATAAATTCTGGGATCTTCAAAGTATGGGACAACCGTTACCCATACATATAAAAGAACAATTTTTTTTGTATTATGTCTGCATGTTCTGTTTTTTTTTCTCGTTCTTTACTCACGCCCAGATCTTTGACTTATGAGATCAAATTTAGCAAAGTGATGGATTAGCACAAGAGGGGAGCTGACGCCATAGTAATTTTTCTTAAAAAATTCAAATTAGATTTTTATTTATATAATTTTAAATGTTAAATTCAGGTTTTTCCCCCATTTTCGCGAATTTTATTTTTTCTCTCTTTTTTCGTCTTTGATGTTTTATTTTCTTTATTTCTCTTTATATATTATCCATTTTGTGGCATATTGAAGGAAGTGGGTTGGAATAAAAAGTTGCTTTTTTCTTTTGCAAACTATTCGATTCCATTCGTGTGACAGAATATTATGCTTCTGTGTTTTAATTTATAAACAGCAGTAAAAAATCGTTTTCTTACACTTTTTTCTCTGCCTTTTTATGTTTTATTTTGCAAAGTATATTTTCATTGATATTTTGATCGTCCTAAAGATTTTTTAAGCTTATATTTTTAATAAGAAAAACCTGGAAAATTCGGTACAGTACAATTGTTCATTGTAAAGATATATTGGTTTTTTTTATGGTTTATTGTTTAAAAGTTTTAAATAAATGTTCTTTTTTTAAACATTTTGTTTTTTATTCAAACCATACTGACTTGAATGAATACTTAATATGGCCAATGTGCAGGTGATTTTTTTCTATGGTTGATGGGCTACCTCCGAAAAAAGTCAGGGAATTTTTTTATAAAACCTAGAAATGTCAGGGAAAGTGAAACAGCAAAAATGATGGCCACCCTGAGACATATGAAGAAGGAAATTCTTGATGGAAAACAGCATTAAAAATGTCAAAATGTGTAAGGCGAAGACATAAGAAGAAGAAAATTCTTTATGGAAAACAGCATTAAAAATGTGAAAATGTGTAATGCGAAGACATATGAAGAAGAAAATTCTTGATGGAAAACAGCATTAAAAGTGTCAAAATGTGTGATGCGAAGACATAAGAAGAAAATTCTTGATGGAAAACAGCAATGAAAAATGTCTAATTTCTGGAATTAAAATAAAACCCGTATACTTTTTGACACTACAGAACCCTTTGTTTTCCAAATGCATACAGGAAATAATCTCAAAAAACTTAATTTTTATATATAGTGTTATTTGACATTACGGCCCGTATACACATACGATTTGTGTCAGACAAGTCATTTGCAATAGAAGCAATTAAATGGCTTGAAAAGCAATGAGAGAAGCTAGGTTGCCACACGGACCTTCCTCAGAGAGTCACTTGTCCGGTACGTTTTCGGCTCGCGGGAGGGTTTGACCGAATAGTCATTTGTGACACTTCTCTATCTGCCGGAAATCCGTGCAGATCGCCTAGCTGTTGTCACTGCACTTCAAGTCGTTTATTGCTCCTACGACATTTTTGCTTCAAGTGACTTGTCCGACACAAATCGCATGTGAGTGCAGGGCCAAATCAATGAATTGAACTTACGTAACAACAGGATTTATTAAGATAATTTTAGGAACATGATTTATTAAGATTAAATTTTAGGAATATAATAACTATAGTGAGTAATTTTTTGAGTAACCTATTAATAAAAATATCATAAATACAACAAATGTTAATAAATTTGTACAAAGCGGTACTGAAATAAAACTATCAAAACCACTTAAGTTTATTTTGTACAGCATTTATCGGGCCCTTATGTTATTTGAGATAGGGAAGTGTTGCATTATTGTTTGAAATGTTTGGAGTCTCGGCGCCATCCAGTATATAATGCAGTATGATACAATTCTTTCATTCTTGCAAGAAATCTTAAAATGATGCTACTGCATACCGCGAATAAGTTACCATCCATTTCAATTACACATGCAGTACACGTGAAAGAGACGTACAACAAAGTTTTTGGAAATGATTCACTATAAGGAGTATTGTTGGCACATCTGGGATGGACATTCAGGAGGGATAAACTAAAATCTACTGTTTTCTTTGTCATAGTATAGTTGAGCATCATATTTCCATCAATATACGTATAGAAGCTGGCATCCTAGGACGACTTTGTTACCTGGACGAATTATTGTCGAAAACACATCTCTGACAGAATTTCATAAAGTCATACCCAGGTAGCGCAACATGTTGTACGATACTGTACAATATTGATCGAAATTATATAACATGATATTGATCAATATTGTATAATATTGAGAATAATGTTCAATATCATACAATATTGTGTAATATCCTTTTGCTACTGTTATACTACACCCTCTAAACATAAAACACAGTCTTTTAAGACAATTAGTTAAAGCCATGGAAAAATCGAAACCAGCATTCAAATACATCCGCGAAAAATCTCCTCTATTGAGCTAAGTAAAAATAAAAGAAGGGGTTTTCGTGGAACCTCAAATAGGACAGCTCTTCCAGGATCAGAAACTTGAGGATATGCTTGTAAAGAAAAAGAAGACCTTTTGCCAAGTATCAATAGATTTCGTTGAGCATTCCGGTGTTGCAAATTACAATTATCTCGTTAACGACACACTGGCCCTGCTTCAGAATTTGAGTGTAATAGCCATTAAATATCCACTTCCTGAAATTCTCTAATGGATTTATTCCCTCAAATATTGCGGTGAATTCAATGAATAACAGTTTGAACGTTTTCATAAGGATGTGGCTGTAATATAGCAATGATTCTAGGGACACTGGTCATCTTCCGTTCTGCAGGTTGCTGTTGTACACTCTTAAAGGAAACCTCTGAAGTGAAATACAGCCAAAATGCAAGTAAATAGTACTTAATTTTTTTATGCATCTAATTATTGAGCTAGTGCAGCAGCTCTTTTTTCAATTGTAAAATTGATTTTCTGCATGTCTGAGCTTGCCGCATCATTAGAAGCGCCACCAGGGTCAGACCGTTCCGCTTTGTCTACGCCACTGTAGATCGCCGAAAAGAACTTTTAAAATTTCCTTGATAATGTATGAGACAACTTTTCGGATACAGAGCTAGTCAGGATTGGAAATTTGATTAGGAATCAAATTTCCAAGAATGTTGTTCTTGGAAATGTTTAATTTCATCTCTGAAGGTTTCAGTCCAGATATTGTCAGCATATTGTTTATAGAAAAAAATAAATCAAATTCACGAGAAGCCGAGCAACGAAAAATTGATAACAAAAACTAAAATGTGTAAATTTAAAATATATAACAAAAACTA